>NW_027020228.1:50381-234577 GCF_013076305.1 Rhopilema esculentum | reverse complement strand
AATCGTAAAATGTTTTTTACTTAGGAATGCTTAGTCATTAAAAAAAATTCTGGATCATTACTAAAATCAATTTTCCAAATTTCAGATTTCAGGTTACAAACAAATCTAGTTCATTTCAGAAGAAACCTTCAAATATCAAACAAAATCTGTTTGTTTTACTGGCCAAAGGAATAAAATTTCATAAAACGTTATCTTAAAATTTTGACCAACACTTCATTGAAACTTCATATGATTCCTTTACATGTAGCTCCCCTTAGAGGTACAAAAAGCCTTTGAATGTAAACACATCCTTTATTATTTCATTTTCTATTTATTTCTGCTTTAGTATTATTTTTGCAACTGTAAAATATGTATAAATTAAGCCAGTAGGAAGAACAAGCTATAAGCAAAACATATTTATTAGAATGTAATAATATTTTGGTTGTTCAAATAAAATTTGATGAATTTCCATTATATTGGATTGCTTCTCATTTTGTGACGTTTCTATTCATCATCCAGTAATCAGTTTACGGTATATATTATAATTTGCAGACTGTAAACAGTGGATTTTGATTAGGAATTCGTGGTTAAACTGGCATTAGAATTTTTAAAAACAAGCAAGAAATTCAGCAATATGCATTTTCTGGAGCAAACCTCCTACAGACAGTTCATGTCTACAGGTCGTAGAAATTTGATATAAACGTTACTCAATTTTTTTAAGATTTCAAACCCAAGAGTATCAATAGCTCGTATGGATAGTAAAAAAGATTTTGAATTTCGTGAAAGTCAGTTATTCCGTCAATTTTCTTAGAATTGATTGTACAATTAAAAGCAAGTATCATGGTTTACTTTTTAGGTTTTTGTTTCCAGGTACCTAGGCCTTTCTTATCCCTAACCTGATTTCCATTCTCTTCTACTTTCTATTGTGACATCCAAGCAATGAACTCAAGCTGGTATGTGTCCGCCCACTATGGCCAGAGGCATATATAGAAAAGTTCTACTGGAATAGTAACATGCACTTAAAATGCATCAAAATATCTGCTCTTGTTTTATTTTCCTGAAAGGCATGGTTCTCATTCTTTGGCCATGCCAGTGTTACAGAAAACAATATCTTTCACATCAATAAGAATCTCATAACTAAACTTCCTATACCAAAGTTCTGAAGAGAAACAATACTCAGGACTAAGCACTTGAATAGACATAATTTGAAATAAAACAATTACATTTAGTGATATGGAATCTACAAACAGTTTGAAAAAAGCATAAAATATTAAAATCTAATGACAAAATAAGAGCAAAAACATCACAATAAAAGTTTTCATGTGAATCTTTGTTGATATTTATAAAAGCTAATAAAGCTATTAAGTGAACCGAAACCCTTGGTATCTTAGCAAATCCTTAATGTTATACTTTGTCTCAACTGTCCTATAAATTCTATTATACAATAATATGATTTATCTCAGATTGAACATTCTTGTTGAGATGTCTCAAGTTGGCAAGCAAACTCTTCAGCTACACCAAATCATGGATTCTTATTGTTACAGTTATCACATTCTGAGCTCAGTAACCATACCTAAGTTTATGCTAAGTGAACATCTAAAATCAACGATTAACATTATTTCTTTCCTTCTTTGATGTATTTCAGGAGGTTGTCAGCTTCATTGCTGTCCTTGACCCTAATCAGATAGTTAAGCGGTTTTGTATTGTCACCATCTGTTGCTTTCATGAATATAGGTGGGTTTGGAACAGAGACAATGGAGACATTGTTCTTACCAACCCTGCCTGCTGGTATACTGTCACTAACTGAAATATTTAATAGTACTTTTCCACCAGCAGTCTCCATTCTAACAAGCAGCTGTATTTTTTCACTCAAAGGCTTCAGATATAACATGCCAACACCAAGCTCTTTCCATTCTGTTCCTTTCTTGAAAAACAATTTGCATCTTGTTGTATAGAAAGAATCTTCTTCGATTATTCTGTGAAGGTAGAAGTAAAAGATGAAAGAAAGTAAAACGCAAACCTGCAAAATAAGTAAATTATAAAATTAAATAACTTAACTTAGGTGGTTTCTTATTACTACTAATATCACAATTAAGTATGACACATTACTATCAATTATATCACAATTAATAAATGATTTCTATTCCACACACCGTGCAAATGAACATTTAATATCCTATTTCAAAAGGTATATCTGAAATAATTTTTGGGGCCACAGACTATAATTTTTCTATGAACATTGGAAGCAGGGGAAAAAATGCTAATGGGCTAGCCTGTAAATGTCCCAGTTTTTAAAATTCTTACTTGCACAATAACACTCCTTTTCTTTTGTTAGGCTGTTTAATTGTTTTGAATATATATCAAGATGTGCCTCAAATCTCCTTTGGGAAATCTCATTCAATTTGCAATCAAACATTCTAATTTTTATTTACAATATTCTTACATTTTTTGATCATCCTTTTCACTATCTTCATCTTCTGCTTCTTCCTTATCTTCATTTTCTCTCTCATTTGTTTTAAATTCTGGAACTATTGTGAACACAAAAAAGAAATTTAGGAAAATACTGATACCAACGGAATCCTTAGTTATTGCCAAATGTTTGAATTGCATGGAAACAACTGCTTTAAAAATGGTAGCAGACCATGGTATCTCCAATCTAACATTTCTTGTTTATTGAATGGCTGGTGATTATATTTTTAGAACGATCAATTTGACAACAAACCTTGAAAAGCATTATAAAATACCCCTATGTATGAAAAAACAAGATTGTCAAAAATCTTATGAGGTATCACTTCAAGAGCCAGGCTACTTCCAACAGTTTTAAATTAGAAAAGGCAAGAATATTTTTACTATTATCATTACTTCACCTTGATTATTTTCACATTAATTTCTAGCTGAATAGTAATCAATCGACTTTTCTATAACTTGCTACAGCCTTTTGGTTTTAGCTCATAGCTAAAAGAATATTGCAACAGTGTGGTATTTTTTTGGAAGGTGGTTCATAGTGTAATAAAAGAAAGTAAACATATATTAAAAGCCAAAGTAGCTTGATACAGGCCTGGCCATTTGAGACAAGCTCTGATGGCCTCAGTGTCTCCTAAATTGCTAGAGAATAGTGATCAATTACCTGCCACTGCACAAATTTTTTAGTCAACTGCCTGCCTTACACTTTTATTGCCATTCTAAGCTAATCAATGTTTGACACATCTTAAGCATCTTTTCATTTGGGATACCATAACTTGTTAATATTAATCTGAAATTTGTCTTTCTGTGATTTTACAAGGTCCTGTCTATTCATTTTCAAATATTTCTTAAAATGTAGATAATCTTGTCTATTCTATAAGATTTAATAAGCATCAGCTTCCACTGAGGACAAATTTTGGTATTAGGAAGGACAGTAGATAGAGCTTGTTATTCATTTTGTTCTGCTGCAGAAAGGACTTGCTATACAATTTCTGGTTTTTAGGACCTTTTTGTCTTTCACAATTCTTTCTATCTGCCCTAGTTATTTATAAATGATTTCAAATATAAATGATAAGAATAGAATAAATACCTGAAAAAGTTGCCTGTGTATTTCCTAGAAAAGTAGGGACCAATGTTGATTTGCCTGCTGTGACTTCATTTGCCTTTGTGATGATTGGCAAACAAGTTGTTGCTTCAGATTGCATTGATTTGGCTGGACTATTATCACCTTTATTGAAATTATTTGCTACTGCTTTGCTTGTTTCTTCAACTGATTTCCCATACTTTTTCTCAATATCATTCATGTGTTTTGTGTAGTCTGCAAAAACTGGTGTTAAGTCTATGAGTGGATTTTCATCAATATGCTTCTTTATCCAGCTAAGAACACTCACATTTAAAGCTGTAATCTGCTCAGCATACATTTGACCTGACTCTGAACTTTGAGGACTTACTTGTTTTATATTTTCATCAACCTTTTGAGAACCATTTGTTTTCATCAATCCAGGCATCATAGTTCCTGTTGATAAGTTGCTAAATAGAGTTTTACTTTCAGTTTGTTTTGCCATTTTACCAAATAAGTTCAAGCTTTGTCCAGATTGGTAATCTTCCTTCTTTAGAAATGATGCACCAGAAAGGTCTGCTGACTCTTTTCCAAATGAAATGGCAGAAGCTTGAGAAAATGGATTCTCTGATGAAGCATTGCTGGGTTCCATGGAGGATGCTAACTTTGGTACATTTGAAGCTTTAAGACTTGATAATATACTGAATGGATTTGATGATGGTGCCTAAAACAAATCAATTAATATATCAATAATAATAAGAAGCATATCAAAAGGTGGAACCTAATTAACAAGGTACAAAAATTACAGCCACTTTTCAGCACTGACACCTTGAAGGATAAATTTTGAAGAACACCAAATTTTGAATGAAAGATACAACATTTTGTTAGAAACATAACTGGTACCTTGCGGAGAAATCTTTCCATAAAGCATATTCAACACTGAAACATTTGCATTTTACAAAATTGGCATACCTCAGTTTGATCAATTCTTCTCTTGGCTTTCTTAATTCTATAAATGTACAAGGTTTATCAAAATATTTCACAGATAATTATTGAAAACAGATTGCTTTTTCAATTGTGTATAGAATTTAACTTGGGATAGTCTAAATGGAACAAAAGAATAATTCAACAACCTGGACAATTACTCACTTTGCTGATGAATAACCTTAATTAATATTGTACCAAAAATTTTTTAAAAAAATGCCAATCCAAAAAACTTGAAATTAAAGAGGTCTATAATTTTCCTGGAACCAAAGAGGAATTTTCTTTGCAAAAAGTAAATGGCTTTAAAAATTCAAAATGAAATGATGTTTATGCAACAAGAATAAATTTGTTACATTTAAGGTAGAGTTATTTGAAATATGCAGCGTCTTTGCAATTCAGCTTATCAGAGACCAGCATTTGAGTGCTCTAACCCATGTGGCTGGGGTTTCAATATACAAAAAACTAAACCAACTTTGTCATGCAATCACCTTGTACCTGATAGATAACCAACTTTGTCATTTCTCAACTTTTTAAACACAAACAACTACATGAAATGCCAGGTGCATGCAATTATTAGAAGGAGAAGAATATGCTTCCTTGAAAACCTGCAATACTTTTTACAATATTGCAATACAATCAAATTTAAAGTGAAAAAGTTAAAAAAGTAACAAAAGCTGATTCCCAGAGATCATTTTAAGGCATGAAGTTCTGAAATAAACAAAATCAATGACTTACACTCTTCTAGCCATGACATCATCTGCTGCTTTGGAGAATGCTTTGCCCTTTTAAAGAGAAAATATGAAACAGTCCAAATGAGCAAATTTTTCTGTAGTAGTATACCTTAAAGTTACAGTTGCTTGTGACAAATTTATTTTTTATTTTAAAATAACAAAGATTAAGAAAATTTGGCCTCAATATTTGGGAAGAAACAAGAATCAAAGGTTATGGTGAAGAGGACATAACAGACAGAGACAACTTTATGCCCCAAGGAGTGTTGTTCCAGAAATTTGCACCTGCAAATCTAGCAGACCTTTGCAAGGTCTTCCTATGTATCACAAAAAAGATCAACTTTTGAAGTCTGCCTTGTTTTATACTATCAGAGGCCTGAATCCAAGACCAAAGCACAGCCCAAAGCCATTCTAATAAGCCACACAAAATTAGAAGACATCCAGGTTGGGTTCTGAATAGTGTGGCCACAAAGCTGTGACAGTTTGACGGCTGAAGCAATGGCTGAATGAGGCAATAAAAATGAAAATTACCAGATAAGGCCAACAGAAAGCCCTGATTGCTCAACAAAGTCAGAAAAAATATTTTTTTCATCTAAGTCTACTACTTTGCAAATCCGCTAAATTTACAACCCTGCAAATACCTTCGTATAACAGATTTCCTTGTTCAACTTGATAAAATGTTTTTCTTACAGATAGTCTCTTCCCTCTTTTACAAAGGATTACATTGTTTTTGTTCTGATTATCTGTGTTGAACATAATTTGAAATTTGCAAATGTCTAAGCAGCATTCGGTTCTGAAAACAAAAGCTACATGGGAACCCGTACGCTCAAGGTAATTGGAAAAGTTCTGAATAGCTTTGCTTTCAAAATTCTTTGTTTAGCCTCACAGTTATCTCTTGTGACTGATGTCAGGGTCAGTCAAAAACAATGCAGAGGTATTCAGGATGGCCCTTGAATACCTTTTGGCTGCTGGCCTCATTGGAAAACAAAAGGGATTAAGAAGACTCTATACCCACCGCCAAAGCAATATCAAGGGTTTGGAAATCACTGATTTTCTCAAAGCACCTTTGCCCTGCTTTGTAAAATTTATTTGGATTTTGGAACATATTAAAAGCAATTGTTTTAAAAAAGTTGGTATTCATGAATACCTTTAATACCCCAGTGTGCCACCCATGTTCTAACTAAATAGTAGTTTTTGAAAGTCATTGTCATCTGTAGCAAAATGTCATAAGGAAGCATCATTGATCACATCTGTGCAAAATGTATACCAGAATTCATACTCTGGAACCATTCATGCAGTGATCATTGCATGTTTGTGTTAGTTGTGATTTGGCATGCATTTGTCTGGGGTGAACATTGGTGAGTGCAAATTCATAAGAGAAACTTATTTTTAAAAGAGAAGCAACTACATTTTTTACCAATTGATGTTTTAATATGTCTTTATAATTCTTTTTTTTTCACCCTTCCTGCAATATCGAATTTTAGTTTGGGGTCTTACATATGAAACTTAAATCAATCCAGTGTTCTTGTTACAGAAAAGGGTTATAAGGGCAATTTATTTTGAACACTTTACTTCACACTCTACTCCTATCTTTTCTGATTTAAAACTTCTAAAACTACATTTTCAGTTAAAATTGCTATGTTTTGTGTATGAATCTGTTCATAAAATATCTCTTATTTGCTTTCATAGTTTCTTTAAATCTTTGGAATCTGTTTATCAATATGGTACAAGAAAGGCTGGCAAGGATGATATTTTTCTAACTCGGAAAAAAACCAGTCAATATGGTCTCAGATCAGTATGCTTCCATGGAGCAAAGTGGTGGAATGTCATTCCTGTAGACATAAAAAGGTCACCATCTGTTAATGTCTTTCGTCTTAAACTCGAAACATGCTTTTTTGATAAGAATTAATATGTGTATCATAGACAGCTCACAATTTACCCATAGATTCTAAAACTATTATCTGAAAAGGCGGTGCTCTCTCCTCGATTAGCTTTGCTATTGAGAGAGTTCCTCCTTAAAAATTCCCTCCCCTTCATACAAATCCTCTAGTGTCATGTATCTTTCTTTAATTTTGTGTGTATTGTCTTATGTAGTTATTCAAATTGTAGTAAAGTATGTTTAATTTTAGAGTCTTTGTATGTAGGTGAATTTAAAATGAAATTAACTGAACTGAATGGAATGAGCACTTGTCGTGTGATATCCTAGTTTTCTATTTTGTTTAACTTCGCGGGTAATATTTTGCTTAATACCCACGCAAGTGAGCAAGCAAAGAACAGAGTCTCTTTGTGCCAACAACGGCCTATTGAGCAAGAAAGTACTGTACCGAAATAGGCCAACCACGCAAAACCGAGCTTAAACGGATCCAGATCAAGGAACAGAAAAATCACGGGGAGCAAAATCCCCAACTTACATCATTTGCTTTGTCACTATCATCTTGATCCCCTTCGTCGTCAAAATTTTCGGCAGTTAACTGATATGCAGCAGTTCTCTTTGACATGACTTTTTTTATAATTCCCACACATACGAATCAAATACCGAGAGCAAACTTAGCCGCCAAAATCTACCTTTGAAATTGAAAGCCTACTGCAAAATTGCCTTCGTCGCTCCATCGCCGAGGCTACAGCCTCAATTTCACGAGCGCACGTGGGGAACTATGGGTGTTGCAGTCACTGATGTTTTTTTAGATCAGTGGTAGTAGTGCGGTGAAACCCCAAAAATGTTCTTGTTAGCACATTTATGGAGAGAAGATTTTTTCAAGAAAATTTGGAAAGTTTAATTTGGGGCTTACAATAACCAGGCAGTAAATTGTAAGTGACTCAAGGCACAATATGCCAGCAATTAATCGATCAAATTATGGTCGATTGATCCCGGCTTTTTGCTATTTCTAATACCAGTATCTAAATTGCTATTATTCCTTGATGTTTTTTGCGTATAAAAAATAATTTGGGAGTTGTTGCGTCTACAGTAAAGCCATTAATGATCTTTAATTGCTAATTTTAAGATTGATACTATGCAATACGATGTGCCTAAAATGTTAAGGGTAAACTGTAAGTGAAACACCGAGAAGAAGTTATTGAAAATGAATGCGGTTGCTGTAATCGGTTGTTCTTTTGCCCTTCAAAGTTCTCCACCATCAATGAATGCTAAAATAGAAAAACAGGATTTGACAGTAGACAATCCTTTACCATTCAAATTTGTATTGGTTTTTGTTAACCGAAAGGTCTCCACAATCATTTGAAGCACGCCAATGTTGCCTTTCACTTTTCTTGCAAGTGAAATTGGTGAGGGTCTGTTCATGTTTTTGCTTGATTTTAAGAGATGTGTATTTTTTTACTACACTAAATTCAGATGTATCCTCTTTACGCTTTGAATTATTAAAACTGTTAGGTTTATTTGTGTCTTTGCTAGCCAGAAAAAGCAATTTTAGAAAACTATTTAGCGATTGTTTCCTATTTGGTATGAGCTGGTGTTCTTGCTTCTGCCACATTACCTTTTTCTTTTTCCAGCAAAGTTCGTAATGTAACACTGATTTGACATGATTTCATAAGCTGATTATAAATGTTTAATAACTGCCTCGTGATAAATGCTTGTTTGTATTGATGTAATCAATTGATGCTGCTTATTTGTTTGGGATTTTGGTTGTTTCCACGTAGCTCTGCAAACTTGGGGACAAACCTCTTCTATGTACAATGGAAAGTGACGGCAAAGGTAAAGATTGGCAAATCTATATTCAGTTTTGTTGACTTTTGACCATATAACCTGAAAGATCATCATCAAATACTTGTAAATATACAAAATAATTTAGATCTGTTACAAATACAACTAGTCCCTTTCTTGTTCTTCTCGCCATAATTTCATATTTCACGGTGTTTAGTTACAGAGGTGTTACTCGACAATCACGTAACCCGAATCCACAGGTACCAGGGCCGTAACCATTACCATGATTGCCCGGCGGTTGTCACCTTGGCGGGTGTCACCTTGGTGGGCGTCACCTTGGCGAACTTCATCCAGGGGGCGAAGAGTTATGCCTGAAATGTCATACAAGATTATCATATTGGAGGATGAATCGCATCACAACTATCAATTCACACATATACAGCTATCAATTTATATTTGCCTCAGCTAATATCAGGGAAAGTTACGGACTTTTCCCCCTAGAATTTTTCTACCCCTGGAATATCTTAGGCTGAAGATATTTCCTTTCTGTCCGTTCTCTATTCTGCGTCTAGGGCTAAGAAATGGTTTCACGATGCATTTCATTGACTTTTGATATCAGAATTCAGCAAGGATTTCGAAATTTCTAGGCTTTGGCCCGGAAGCTATCGGATGAACCTCACCTATGCAGAGTTCTCGAGTACATTTCCTGACGGTTTGAAACATTGCCTCTATCAGGCATTGTTGGCAGATTTTAAATTGGTAATTCGAGCCTTAGATGCAGATCTGGCTCTTCCAACATAAACATGTAGGCAACTCGAGCTTATATAAATTTTTAATCAATTTTGCAGATAAAATTTGATGCAGAAATCATAGCTTTTTATGTAACTATACTCTCCCCTCAGAGTCTGGCTATAACCGCATCCTAGGTCATTACCCAGGAGTTGTCACAAGAAGATAAAGGGCTGACTGTTTACTTGTGTCTGTTGTTTTCATACCCCTTTTGCGACTGAAGACATAAAAAGAGATGAAGAGGGCAAACAAAAGGAATGCATCGTAACTATGATCCATTTTAAATCTATGTTACTCAAATGTCCATAGATGGCAATAATCTTAAACAATAGCAAAAAATGAAAGAAGGGTTTTCGAGCACAATAGGAAAAGAATGTAGAGAATGTAACTGGTTTCAGATATTTACGGGTTTTCAGGGAGAGGATTATTGGCAAACAGCACAGGTACTGAACTAGGTTCATTACCAACCTTACCAATCGCGAAGAATATCAGTCATAACGAACGTCTGGCTTGTGATGAACAGGTATTTAGTTTGGATTTCTTTCGAAAATACTGCAATTACACCATGTCGTATGTCTCTTACTGATAAAAAGTTCCAGAAATATTGATGTTATACCATGTCGTTTGTCTTATACTGATAAACTGTAGTTCATTTCTCTTAATACTTGCTAATTGCCGTGCTTAATGTTATACTTAATGACAAGGTTATATTCTAATCTATCATGCTACCTCTTCACAGTGTAGTTTCACTTTCTTTCTTCTGAAGTTATCAGTTTATGGAGTAGTAGAATAACGTTATCCCATTTAACTATCAGTTTTCCATCGAATTTTTTAAGGTTTTTAGGCATCTAGAAATCCATTCTTTGTGAATTTATATTATGTTTTTGTTTTATCATGAAATTTTAAGAAAAGCTTGCTGTTCTAAAAATCATAAACGTTGTTTTCCTCTAACAGCTAGACGATGGCGATACTAAATCTTATACTGATTCTGAGCGTAATCAGCTTTGCTCCTTTGGATGCGTTTGATCTTTTCAAGAAAGATCATTTGATACCCTCCGATGGATTCCACGATATGCTGGGTCTGGTTCCATTTTGGCTGTCAGAGAGCTTTCCCGACAATGACCTTAGACGTACTTTAGGAAGTAAGTGGCATTGCTAGACATTAAACTTGGAGTTTTCGATTCACAAACTCTTGTCTATTTTTTCAATTGAATGCTGATAATCCTAGTTGAAAATTTTAACTTCGACTCTTCGTTTACATTGGCATGAACATGGAAAATCGTGTGTTTCTTGAGAAACTTCAAATGTCTAACATTATACTTCATTATACTCATTATACTTAGTAAAAGTAAAGGACTAACTCTTGTCAAATCTGATATGATAAAGAGCCACATAAATATTTCGATAGTTCTTTACCCTGTGATATGGTTTGCGCATTACTAGATACCATTTGCTTCTAATAGTAATGAAATAAATACATTTTCATGGTCAGGATCTCTTTCAACAAATAAATTCCCCAGCTCTTCATTTCTTGTCTCTTTTGCCCGCTACTTTCAAGTGGTCAAATTTTCATAGAACTACTTTTAAATCGTTCCAGCAGATTCATTTTTTATTCCTCAATAGATAAATCATGGTGACATTTTTACATAACCCTCTCCCATACAAGGTTTATAGAAACAAAATGACTTGTGATATGAACATGTCGAATCACATCAGCTGTCAATTTTGCTTTAAGATTACTATTCTAAACAATAACTGTCAATGCCATTGGTACGAAACTGTCAATGGTTAGGACTTGAGAATAACTTTAAATTGTGCTGTGCATCATTAAGCAAACTCTGTTCCGTTTTTTTGATGCATGTTGTACAAAGTTATTTTCGTAATTTTATGCCTGCATTCAAGGAAACAAGTGTTAATAAGGATTTAATTTCTTTATTTACCGTTTCCATAATCTCTTCCATCAAAAATCAATTCGCACAATTTCTTGGCACCGAATTATCTTTCTTGCTCCCACTTTGTTTTTAATTTTTCTTAGAATTTTAAGTTTTGAATTGTCAATTAGATTCACCAATATTTTACTGAACTTATCTTGCACAAATTCTGGGATTTACAGTGCTCCCTCCGTCCTATTGTTGGCTGATAAAAATATGAGAACAAATAGAGGATAAAGTGAGAATGAAGTGAGAACAAAGAAAGAATAAACTGAAAAAAAAGTGAAATCAAAGTGAGTCCCAAAAGGAAACGAAGAGGGAACAAAGTGAGAACAAAGTAAGAATAAAGTGAGAACAAAGTAAGAATAAAGTGAGAACAAAGAGAGAACAAAGTGAGAACAAAGTGAGAAAAAGTGAGAACAAAGAAAGAAATAAGAGAGAACAAAATGGGAACAAAGTGGGAACAAGAGGATCTTCTATCTTTTTAGAAATAAGTTGTTTTCATCGATACTGCCTCTGTTTTAAAACTGAAAACTGTTGCCGTATTGAAACATTGAAACATTGACTTTGCAGTTTTATTTTTAGGTTTGTTTGATTTTCTACGCAGTTTCCGCTTCCGTTGTATCTTATTGCAAATTATCTCAAATTTGATCTCTTTGGTTTTTATTGCATCGGGAGAAGTTTTAGAATCACAGCTGGAGGTTGGATATTCACTAGAAAAATCTTTCAAAGATCTTTGAAGCACCACAAATTCTTGTAACCGTTTATGCCTTCTCCAAAACAACTGATACTTAAAATGAAGCTTTGATGTAAGTTATTTGTTGTGGTTTTGTTTGTTTTCTATGGTCCCACCAAATACACGCACGATTTTGGCTGGTCACTATAGCACCTTTCGACTCTCCATAAAGCATTGATTATGACAAGTCCTTTTCAATAGTAAGTTTTATCCCTATATAGTTCTTTAAACTCTAACGCAGAGAATGGACTTTATTGCCCTCTGCTCTCCGCTGTGTATTTAAAGGCATATTTGTAAATGTTCTCTTTTTCAGCAAAAAGGGACAATCTTCCCACGTCATGGGAAACGCTTACATCTGAGTCGACTGGCACCAAAACCTATTCAATACAAGGCAGATGCAGTCTAGAAGGAAAGTTTTCCGCAGAAAAGTCTGTACTTGTAACCAAAAAGGGGGATAATTGTGAAAACCCATCTCTGAAAATGGTATTTGACAAGATATTCCCCAGTATTGATGTTATGAGAACAACACAACAGCTGGTCAATCCAGATTCGTTCTTCTTTGAGAATCTCGAAATCAACAGAGGCAGCAAAGAGGTGACAGTAGAGGCAAAAGCAAAAGATTCTTGGCGACTTCTAAGCGGAGATAACTTTGTTCTTGGTGGTGCCTCTCTAATACTTGGTTTCAAGGCCGGTGAGCCTGTTGATGGAATTAAAAGCTGGAAAATCAAGGCTGAAGGTGATGTTATTCAAGCCATAACTTATCTTCCGTAAATGCTTTTGCTTCCTTGACAGTTTCAAAACAAAACTTAAAAAGTTAAACCTTGAGTAGTGACTTCTGGCTTGGGATAGAATAGTTAGTGGGTATTTCTAAGATGTTTTAAAACGTCTTTTAACAAGGTATATGAATAATTTGATTAGAATCTGGAGCCGAAAACTATAACTGACAAGCTGACAGTTGTTAAAATTGCTATAGATCGAGAGAAACCTGACCTGAATTGTCAAGTGAAAGATAAAATATATCATAACTGATTACTTTGAGACCTTATTGATTGCTTAGGCCTAAAGTACGTTTTTTCCTTCTAAGAGCTGATATGACCACAGTTACAATGTTAAGCTCCTCAAGACATTGGTTGTTATTCTTGCTGTTTTTAAAACTTCCCTTTCTGACTACAGTATAGGCATTTAACACGTTTTCTTGTATCTTTTAAAGTGCAACAAAGTATGCCAAGGAAATAAACATGTCAGGAAAAGTAATCTCAATGCAGTTCTTTTCCTTCAAACAGGAACAGTTGGTGTGTCTGCACACAGTCTCAAAATGGTTATTGACAAGCCAAGAAACAAGGCCTCTCTACCGTTCCAATGGAAAATAGATTCCCTCCTTATGACAGATTTAATGGGCATTTTTGGAATTACTATGTCCCAACTTAACTTTTTGGCCATTGGCTTCGACACCAGTAATCTGAAAGGTTTGACATTCGAAAGTCCTGACTGCAATGGACAAATCGATTTTGTTCAAGATACAACTCAGCGATCATCGGAAACATTCCAAATTGTCTGCAAGGCATCGATTTCCAATTCTGCTGCTTTCAGAACTGGTGACGTTTACTTGATTATGACAAGAGCAGCTGGTCAAGTTGTGAGACCAGCGATTGTTATCGATGTTGCAGATACGATTAACATTCAAGAAACATTGGAGAATTTCATATCTGAGGGAGCTTTTATAAGCGATTTTGCAATGCTTGGAAGAATAGAACGCAACTGCATTATCATGATAGCCAAGGATACAATCGTTATGGTGGATAATAAAAAGCTTATGGATGTGGTAAAGCCCTTCATAACCGAATTTGATACTAAAATGATTCCTAAAGGTGTAAACGTCAGAGTGATGATCCCTCTGAGAGGTAATTTCCTTTAAACATCAAAGCAGTCTTTGGTTTTCTTATTCTATATTTGCAATTATAAACCTTCCACCAGATCTTCCATGTCTATAGTCCCACTTTGTTTTAAAAATATTGATATATCTCAAAATCAAGAAAAAATATTTCACTTTGATTTTACTTGCAGAAGCACTGCATATGTGTATTTATATCTTTATATTTGCGTTGAAAAATGTTTTGTTAGCCAAAGAATATAGTGACGGCCAGAACTAGTTTTAAGTTAGGTAAACTTATAGATTCTAAGCAAATACTTATCTCAATAACATAAAGTAAAATTTGAACCTAGATTTAAACCTTTTGATTTTGCTCTGCTTTGCTTTGAAAATGCTAAGCTCAAAGTTCTTCATCTTTGCCCTAGGTTGGCCATTCAAACTATTCAAATTTCTATAGTTTTTTCTGTTACACTCCTACTAAGATTATTTTAATTACTGTACTCATGTCTTATATAAAGCTTAAGTCTTTGCAAAGTTCATAGCAAACATGTTGTAACTTGCAGCAAATATGCAAAGTCAAAAAGATTGCAAGGAAAATTTACCAGCAGAAGTACCAGAGCAGCTAGCAGTCACAATAGAGATAACAGCCGGCGGGTTAAGTTTTTCATTCCCGGAACAGTTTAAGAGCGACATGCCTAAGTTCCTAAAGTGTTTGGATCCTCAAATAAAAGCAGAACTTCCAAGACAACTCTTCCCCCCTACTGCTGGACCAATTGACATAAAAGAAATAACTATTGGTCAAGGAAGATTCTTTAAGATTACAGTTGTTTTGAAAGGACCATTTGTCTTCATGGGAGGGAAGGTCAATGTTAGCGATCTTGAAGTTACAATAGTGAAGCAAAGTGGTAAAGAACTGCAATTTGCTGGTGTGACAACGATAGCAGTTGGACCATTGTCTGTAGGTTTGACATTAGAGAAGCAGGGAAACAAGTATGCCTTGTCAGCTTACGTGAAAACCTTTAAACTGGATCAGCTACAGGAGATGATTGGACCAAACACACTACTTGATTTCATTAGCTTGTTGGGAAACTTAAAAGATTTTGGCATAAAAGATTTCAAGCTTGTAAAGAATTTTGGCAAAGGAGATGAGCACAAATCATTAAGGTATTACTAATATCCTCAAATTCGTGACTTATATTTTATGAGTTTTGTTTTAGATTGTTTATCGCTGGTTGTGAATTACAACATTTATATCGATGTGAATTACTAGTCATGTATTAAGCAAGTAGCCCAATCCGCTAGTCTCTCTTTCTAACAATCAATTCAGTTGGTTAATCTTTTAAACTAGTATGCTCTTCTATGAATCGAAACTGAGATTGTGCTAATAAATTGATGAATGTCCACCTTTTCAGAATTGCTGGAAGGCCGATTCTCTGGGGCTGGGAAAACAGCTATATCGAGGGTCTTATTTGGAAACCAAGAAAAGGCACAGATCAACCTGCCACGGCAGTCGCAGTTGGAATCGTCATCGAAAAAGTTCGACTGGACAAGCTTATGGAGAGAATATTCGGCAGCAAGCTCTTTTCAGTTGCATGGTTTTCTGAAATGACTGCATGTAGGTGAAACCTTTCTTCTTTGCTTCACAGTTGCATTTAGCTGGCTGGTAAATCTGATGTGTTATGGTTGACCTCGGTCATTAACAATGCTTGATATCTATTTCTTTTTATTGTCGTTGGTGATCGGTAGGGAGTGGTTGGAACAGTCTAGATACATAACTGCCCTCATATACTGTTGAAAATATGTGATATTGTAAGCATCTGCGCTTTTTGTAAATATCTTGAATATTAAGATCCTTTGCTTGATTTCAGTGATCATAATTTCAAATGCAAACGGTGAAGTAGAAAGTTCCTCGGATAGAAAGGGCAAGGCAAACAATGTTGGTGAAGCTCAGAAAGGTAAATCTAATTCAAAAAGCAGTGCCTCTGGCAGAAGATTCGACGTCTCTGAAGCACTTTTTTCGACGTTCGAGCGGAGGAAAAGGGATCTCAGACCAGATTTCACGTATCCGCACAACACTAGAAAGGTAGGTCTCGTTTCTGCCAACCCTTAAAATGAATGTGCAGGCATTAATTTCATGTAATGTCATTTTACTACAGCATTTCTCTCGATCAGCTTAGAAACAATGAAACTTTTGCTACTTTTCATGGTGCAGAGCTAGGTCGAGTTGGAAGCTCTTTGTTTAAAGGTCATCGATATGATCCGTATTGCAGCATAAGATATGTATAATGTATCTGGGAAACTATTCTTCATTTTCATACAACAAAAGAGATTCTCCTGTTGGAAGGAATAACTGGTAAAATTCTTTGTCTGTCGTTTGTCGTTTGAGGTACCTTGCGTTCAAAAAATATACGCATTGAAAACAACAAACAAAGTGTATGTCCCTAACTGCATGAAGATCATCACGAAATTTTTGGTTGCTATTTGCTAATTTTTCAGCAATTTCTTTCAGGGAAGCCTTCAAGTGTTCTGTTATCCTTCTCTCAAGGACCTTACATAAGAAAAGCTATTGGACCTGATGTTTCAATCATGCTTTTCCATTTATTATCATTAATATAGCTTTCATTATGCAAAAAGTAATTAGGAAATTAATTGTAGTTTCAGAAACAAAGAAAGCAAGCAAGCCCATATTTTGAGCCATACAGAAGTGGATTGTATGGAAGGAATCACGTTTACGGGAAAAATCTAAGATTAGGGGTTGAGAAACGGACACTTCGCAAAAGAGCTCAGACGAAACCAAAGTCTGAAAGCAAAGGAAGTGAAGGAAATAAAAATTCAGACGCGAAAGAAGACAATGAAGAAGACGTGGTTGAATTCTCTGTTCCGTATCTCAGTTCAAAGGGCATAGAGAAAGGTTACTATATGCATGTTTTTTCAGTTCTATGAGCAAATTTTGTAAATCGTCATAATGCGGGAAATGAGCTAAAAATAACAAAAATTGTCAATGTAGATAGTTATCTTTAAAGTCAGCTGGCTTGCGCTTTGAATGTAGGCCACTCATGAAAAAGGTAGAAAAGAACATAAAGTGCATCAAAGTTTGGTTGCCTGAGTTGCAGACTGGGTAACACATTGACAGACTGGTAAACAATAACTCAAAGTGATTTTGATTTAATCAACTCATTTACAAAATCATTTTTTACCAGATTTCTTTTCACATGATTGTCAATTTTCTGTTCGTTTTAGGATTAACGTTTGTGGGAATTTTCAATATTCCACAAGACAATGGCTGTTTTGGAGACTCCGTGTGTCTTTGGCTTGCTGAGAAAGTCGGAAAAGATGCAACAATTGAAATTTCAGGCACAATATCAAAGTCAGGATTCAAGTTGGGTGCCTCCTTTTCTGGTACCATTCCAGTCAATACAGATGGTTCACTTGCATTGCAAAAAATAGACTTGCAGTTGGAGTTGAGCGGCAAAGAGTCGTCTGTTAAACTGGAATGCACATTGTATTGGAACATCCCACAACATCTTGGCTCTGGTCAAGTCCAATTTATAGGTTTGTATATATTTATGTATGAATCCAAAATTTATGTATTTCCTGTGACTCTTTCTTATAATTTATGCTCCCTTTAAATATTTTAAAGGTTTGGCAAGACCTTCCTTCCTTGAGATACATTGTGCACCTAGTCATTCTTTGTGAATATTTAAATCTTATAATCGTTTTAACGAAGTCAGTTTGATTTCTTACATTGCCAATATTCTTTCGACTTTTTCTGTTAGGAATCTTATTTAAAAAAATGGCACTTTTGTCTCATTTTTTTAAAAAAAAATTTTCAAGTTCCAAATCATGTACAATGGTTATGAATATTAAGTTTTAATATCGATTAGAATAAACTTCATTATAAATATTATTAAAAGAAAAAAAGCAATTAACCTGTGGAGTACGTCGTGACCACCAATTTATTGGAAGGAGAACTTTTCATTGACATGAAAATCCTATTGGCAATCGTTCACTAACAAAATGGCGTCTTATTTAATGCAAAATAACATGATGCCATAGTAAATGCTATCAACAATATAACTTATCGTAATAATTGGCGACTAATTTTGACTAATCTGGACTAACTTTAAAAGCAATTATTTTCGTGTTTTTATGTAAAATAGATATTATTAAAATTAATACTTCTAATATAGACAAAAACCAGTGAAAGGAAGGGCTGCTGAGTTGATAAAGGTGTCAGAATTAATTGGGAAAAATACAAGATTAGTTTGCTGAAAATGATAATGTGGGTTTTTGTGGAGCTGTGAAAACAATATGCAAAGGTTACGTTGCTAAACGAATGAGTTCTATAATAGCTTCTTACTTAGAAGCATATCAAGTTTTGACCCGAAAGGTAATTTAGGCCACTTTCAAATATTTTGTGCGAGAATTCTGAATTTTTAAAATTTTTATCTTTCTAAGGCACTTATGCATACTTCCAATCATAATGACCGTTCTTATTCTAGGTACCATCGAGGCAAGCCTTAATGGAAAACTCAGCTTGGAATTCGCCATGGCTGGAACCTGGAGGAATCCTTTTAAATTCGAATACCTTGCTCTTGCCAACTTGAATCTTGCGATAGGCATATCTGTTGGTGGTGGAGGTGTACTTCCAACTTTTCGTACGTGTCATGACCTTTTAACTTTGATGTATAAAGTAGGTTTGTTAATCTTGATACCCTTTAACACGATTGCAATCGGTCTCTTCTCATTTAAACACTCGGTATAATAAGACTGGTTTATCAGAAATTGAAATCAGTGATTCATTTAATACAGCAATTTATTAGAAATAATTTAGCCCAGAGTGAAGGGTCATAAAAGATAAAGGTTTCAAAAAAACGCAAGTGATGCTCTCCCGTATTACTATAAGTTTTTTAGCAAGAGGAATCTTTCATCCAATTTACTTTTCTATTTTCAATAATTAGGTCATACTTTTACTGTTGTGTGTGTAAAAAAAGGAGACAATTTTTCTTGTGATCTGAGGATACTGAAAAATTTATTGTTACATGTGATGATTTCAGTCTCGATAGCAGAGTATTTCCTAAAAGAGCTTATGACTAAAAGCAAAATCTTTGCTAATAGTTAATACCGTAAAGAATCTACAACAGTAGTCTGCCATAAGAAGATAGAATGTTTATTTTTGCTTGCAAAATTCTTATTCTCTGATCTCTGTTAGAATTTGGAGGAACTGTTTGGGTTGGTGTGATAGAAGCTGGCTCCAATGATCATGCTATCAAGATTTCAATCTACTTTGGTATCGATTTCAATAATCCAGATGACAATTATATCTTTGGGTCTGTTAACAAGTTTACTCTGAGTCAAATTTTCAAAGCATTCAAGTTGGGTAAACCTAAAGTTCCTAGAGTGGTAGCAGAAAGCGGATTTCCAGAAGGATTAACGGTTTCATACAGTATGGAAGGTGAGTTCATTTTAAATGGCTGTAGTATTAGCAACTTTAACATTCACCTCTTGATGCTGAAGATCTGTTGTTTAGCTGCTGGGTCTGTAAGCTGCATGAAAGCAACAATTTATCAAGTTTTATGAAAGAATCAATTAGCTATTCCACAACGAGACAAGAACTTAGTTTTATAAGCCTTTATTGGCTTTATTGTAGGCAGATAATCGAGACAGGTTTTTGTAATCAAAGTCTATATGCACAGGTCTTGACATTGACGATGTTAAAATTTGAATCGCTAGTTTTTATCAAAACGTTCTTTTCTTCAGTTCAATTTTATACATTGTTGGGAAATCAAGTGGAGAATCTTTTGTTTTCCGTTTCAACATCATCAACTTTTCCACAAAAAAGCAGTGCCATATCATAGTTCAAAATGTCACTTTAATTTCACTCCTTCGCAACTTGTCTTAACAAAGTACCGGATGAATTTTATTTTCTTCACAGGGGAGACAATTGAAGCACTCGATTTGAATATACAAAAGGGTCTATATCTCAAAGGGACATTAAACTTTCTTGGTTTTAAAGTTTGTGCCGAAATTCTTATAAGCCCTCCAGAAAAACTTCTCATCGACGTAGCACTTTCTCCAATTTCCTGGGCCGGAGGGCTGATAACCCTGCAAAGGAATGAAACAGATGGAGTCAACGGCCCTAAGGCGTTTATTTACCTCAAGCCAGATTCAGTGACTGTCCAGATTGAGGGCTATATATCGTTACTTGGAATCTCAAAATATGTTTATATAGACGTTTCAGACACTGGGTTCAAATTTCAGATGACAACCGATATATGGGGAATGATTCGCTCAGATTTGGTTGTACAAGCTGCTTATGGAAATTTGGCAGCGCTTCATTTTTCCGTGAGTATATCTAAAGAACTGCTTTAATCAATCTTTTGATTGTAAAAAACTAAGAAATGGCATTGAAAAAAGCAAATATTCGAGTATACTAAAGCCGTTCGTCGCTTGCCTATTGAGATTGTTACCAATGGAGTCCTAAGGTGAATACGAACAACGAACTCATGTCTACACAATAGCGGTTTTTTCGTGCTTATGTAGATAGATTCAAAACTGCTAGATGGAACGACGATCGGGCTTTACCAATAATCCGAAACATGTCGCCATTACAGTTTTTTGGACAATCTGGGTTTTCCAGTAAATACTCTTACTGTTTGCTAAAACACCAACCTTTAGCATCACAGCAGCTTCCCCAGAGTTCTCCTAAGATCCATGCTCTGTAAATATTTCAATAACCAAGCACTCATATAGAGTCACGACACTGGGGATGCACAAGAGCGCTGCTAGTCTCTTACCCGAATGCTTCTTCAACATAGGATTAAGATAAAAAAAACTGCAAGAGATACCTAAAGAAATTTCTCTTCGAAGGTTCAGAGCATTTTGCCGTTGGTCCCCCACAGTGTACCTCACTCATAACAATATTTCATGACGGTAGTCATCCTTCTTGGCGGTAGTTGCAACCAAGTGATTTTTTTGTTTTGAGTTACCGATGTCGTCAAATTATATATCATATGTAAAATGTGCAAATGCATTTGGCTTGCCAACATTTTCAAATGTCCCAGAAACTATATCGTTTTGCTTAAATCGAGGCATTGTGATAAAGGAACAAATACAACAGGTTTTTTTATCATTCAGAATGGAACAACTGTTTCGGGGATTATCGAACTAAGTTTGACCTAGTTTGCCGGTTCAATGAAATATCACAGGCTGATTGCTTCCAAACTACAATATATCAATTATAATCCATTGTTTTTAAATTCATTTGAACTAAAGCCAGCTTTTGATTTTGAGTAAATTGATCAATCATGATTATTAGAAGATAGCTAGCCGAAGCTTCATATCCTCTGATGGAACTGCTCACGGTTTTTTTAATTTGACAAATGTATCAATATTATGTATAAATTTTCATCTTAATGAAAGCTGCCTTTGCTAAGAATTTCAGATAAATAGAATCAAATAAATATATCTTGGATTCTCTCTTTAGTTTGTGGCAAATGTCAAAATAGACTTCCATTTGAGACAAATCGCTGATGCTGCGATAAAATATCTAGACAAGGCCAAAGATATTGCAGTTAAGAAACTAGAAGAGGCCCAAAGAAGAGTTGCAGATGCTCAAAAAAAAGTTGAAAATGCTGAGAAGAAAATGGATGGCTGGAAAAAGTCGATTGACGATTATCAGAACAGACTCAGAAAAAGGGCGGCAGAAATTGAAGAAGCGAAGAAAGAGTTTGCAAAAAGTTGCAAAAGTGAATGCGGTGATGGTAAGAAAAGCTAATCAAACATCTTTGTAAGATAACTTTTAGTGTTTAGGGACTCCTACAGTGTTTCTTAATTTACCATCGATTTTCGACTTGCAATTGGGAATCCAATTAATTTACTTGTGAATTACGTACTCCTTCTAGCAAAGGCCAAACAATTCCTTTTAATGGCTTTGAAGGAGGCATCATGGCATGAAATTCTCTGCGAAAAAAGACGTTTTTACTTTACTCTTTTGCTTGCGCTTCAAACTTGGCCTTTTTTAAGCTTATTAGAATTGTGTTATGTTCGTATATCTATGCTGACTACGTTTTTAAGGAAATGTTTTGTTCATCTCGTTGTAGTTTGCATACCGTTCTTGGACTGGAAGTCAGAATGCTTCAAGATCTGGTGGTGGTGGGTTGGCTGCCCAACTTGGAACAACTGCAAATGGAAAGCTCCAAACGTTATTTGCATTGCTGCTTGCGAGATTAAGAAGGCGGCCAAAAAGTTCGTTGCATGGGCAGAACAGACTGGCATTAAGGTATTGATTTGAACGATTTCCAAGGTTACTCATTATGTATGGTCTTGAATTAAATCAATTAAAAGTTGCTCAAGCATAATATATATCTTCCATCATAAAAACGGTTCTGTCATGAATGTTAATAGATAAGAGATTAAACAACGTGTTTTGGAATAACTTATGCATTTTGTGCTAATTGAAAAATAGCATGTAATACGTTCGACAAAATCAAAGGAGCGGGAACAGAATAAATTGTTGAAGAATGAATAGTCACAAGCTCGTGCTAGAACATTGCTAAATGCCTTGAAAATATCTTGATGAAAGCCTGCATCTCTCAAGAAAGGTTCAAATTTGATAATGTTCGAAGCTCATAACAATATTAATTTACTTATAATGAAATACATATTCTCTGTCCAGGTACTTCCTGTTGTTTTAACTTGATATTGATGATACTTTTTGTGATTGGTACCTGATGTGTTTATTTTTCTTTTCAGATATTGATTGGACTATCAGAGGTAGGAAAAGGTCTTATTGACGTGGGAAAAGGCTTCGTGACAATGGCTAAGCATTTAGTTGGATTTGCTATTGATATTCTGAAGTTCGTGCAAGATGTAGTAAAAGTTGGAATTGAAATTTCGAAAAATATCATGAATTGGGTTGGGGATAATTTGTTTAAAGTTGAACTGCTAGAACTAAGAGGCAAGCTCACTAGTGACTTCAATGCATGCGTTGGTATAACATGCAAATTCGTCATTTTTGGATTGAAGGCTGATTACACTGGTGACTTGTGCGTTAATTTGAAGTTCTGGGAGAACCTTGCTGCCGATACGGTAGAGGAAAAGTACAAGGGGACGAAGAAAATGATCCAAAAAGTGCCAAACATTGATGGAAAAGCAAGGGAGTTTGAAAATAATAAGAATGACTTGGGCAAGAAAGAAGAAGACATAGAGAAGGATGTGAAAAAAGAGACAAAGGATCGCCGGAAGAGAGACTATGTTCCTACAGCTGAGGAAATGTATTATAGAAGACTTGCAGAGGAGCCCTTGCCAGCAATTGTGACAAGAAGTGCATCTACTGTTAACGCCTTTAAGAATGGCGCACCTTGGGTTTTGGTGGAAGGTTTTGACAAAAGCAACTTTGATCACACACCTCTGGAGGACTCAAATATTCCAGCCGAGAAAAGGACTCTCCATGAAGGTAATTTGCTCTCATTACCTTCTAATTTGAGATTGTTAAGAAAAAGTCTGATTTTATATCTCTTTACAGTAAATGCAGAGATTCGTTTTTCTTTTAAACATTTCCCTCCTTTATCATTGCAATAAACAAATGGTGGCAATTTTCGAACTGAAAATGACATTTTACTTATTCTAATTAGCAATGGGAATTTCATAGTATTCTAAGTTAAGCGGACCCGGATCAATCTGAAAGGTTTTATAGGCGGGGTCAAAATACACCATTACTCCATTACTCTTGCTACCTGGGTAATTGTCAAGGATCATTTTCAATTAAAAACTATTCAATAGTTTTTAGAACTCGGTCTATGAATACACGAAAGATTCGGTATGAAATTTCTCTATTTAATATCTAGATTGGCATAAGCATCATGCGAAACCATGCTTGCAGATCAGCAAAGTTATTGACAAATACAGCATGATTGCCGATGGACTAAGGTCACTGCATGATTCGATGATTAATGTTCGTGAGGGTTACCAAGCAACAAAAAGGACTATGCAGCAAGGTGTTGATGACTTGAGACGTGAGATAACGTCCACAGGTAAAAATACATATAATATACAAAATAAATGGATGCTGTAATGAACGGTAGTGTAATGAACGGTAGAACGACACTTATATTTTATTAACAATTGGATTTTATATTTCCAGAAATGAAGCACAACATGACACACGAAGAACAAGAGGATCTCTATCATTGGTATAACAAAGCAAAAGATGGTGAGCCTTGACATTATGTTTAATGTGCAAATACACCAGCGAATTAATAAAAGATGTTAATTTTTCTGCAAATTATGAATGGCAAATTTTGGACGACTTTTACCTCCAAAATTTTACATTTTGGGATTGAGAATTGAAAAGGAAGGCCTCTCAGACAAGATGCTCAAAATATTAACTGCATCATCAATATAAATCTAAATTATCATTTCTGTAGTCAAATTCGGACACATAAGCTGTTTCCAATTTTAGAAAATTTTCGGTAGCTTACTTATTGCGGAATTTCATGATGTTCTATAATTCCTTAATATTGGTTTCCTAAGGCACAAAGAAATGGAATTATAAGGCAAGACACCTAATGGCAGATGAACACAGTCTCATGCTGCCAAGATTCAGAAGTCAAATTGAACACATATTGAAGAAGGAAAAAGACCAGAACTTCCTTGGGTATATGAATGAACTACACGAAGTCGGGCAAGCTGCATTTAAGAGATCAAACATTCCTTCTGAGAGCACCGTCACTGCTGCCAAAGAGCTTCGCAGAATCAAAAAGGTGAGATTCTTGTTAAAGTAATCTCTTTAAACACATCTGAAATTTTGAAATTGACTAAAAATTTACTTTTTGGGTTGGGGGCTCATGGTATTATGACTTGAAACGCCAATATAGCTTCCCAGAAATTTTTTATTCGATTTCTCAAAATCAAGTGTCGTTTGAATATCATCAAACGCACCCTCGTACTTGTGATCCCAGATGCCTCCTCAGCAGGTCACAGTTTCAAACGCGGTTCATTTTTTAATGTTTCGCTTTTTTCACCGCAGGATCTCATTGACTTGGTTCACAGTGATGAATCAAACCAGCCGAGGTTCGGTGCTAAAGTCAGAAGCATACAAACAAACATTCGTGGACTGAAAAGGTCTATGGAAAGGTGCAATTAGATTGCAATCAGTTTTGATAGCATCAACAAAGTGTTAACTGGAATGAAAGTGTATGCTATTTCATTACAAAGTTGTTTGTGTGGGTACATGAAACAAATGATACGAAGCAGGGTATCCTTACTTTTCCTACTCACTTTACATCTTTTTGCAGAGACAGAATTAAGAACATTACACGGTTTTCGACATTTTTCCGTCAAAAAAATTTGTTACATACGGGGAAGTCTTTTGTCAGAATTCCAAATGTCTAGTGTTCCTCTTTAACCATTAGTAGGGCAAAGTAGGGTAGGCGAAAAAAAACGAATTGATAATAGTGTGCTTGTGGCACCTGATAAATTTGAAATCATCGTGTAAACGGGGCCTTAGTCAAGATCTTGTACCTCTTTGTCTTACAGAAGCCTTTAAAAGTCTTCTGCAAAACCCAAAAGACCAGTTGTACATCTGTTGGTGGAAAAGAAAGGAAGAAATAAACGTGAAGCAGATAAAGCCTTTACCAAGGGGTCTCCTTGCAGGCACGGTTATAAATTCCACTGGGCACTGTACACATTTCCTGCTTTCAATAACCCGAGGCTGACTCGATTTCTAAAATGATGACTCGACTTCTAAAAACTTAACAGGGTCGTTTTCTTAATATATGATGACTATAGTCTTGTCTGGATTCACTCTTGTTCATCTAAATTGACAAGAGACCCTTTTGTTTAGAAGTCTTCCACTGAATATAAACTAATATAGCCACCTGACTACTTTCAAACTTGTGGAAGCCCTGCTTTATGGCAACATCAAGAAATCATGACACTGAAGAAATAGTTAAGGTAGGACATCTGACCGTACTGATACGCTTTCGCTACAGGATGCTTAGGTTCTGTGTTTTCTAACATGATTTTCGAAAATTTTCTTCTGTGGCTTCTTCAAAAGAACATGAATCAACGTTGCTGAATTGTTGAGACTATGAAAGCATCCACTGTTTGGCATTTCTTGTTGTTTATTAAAAAGGTTTAATCGGAAATCGAGATACTTTTGAAAGACTGACGTATCTCGACTCGGTTTGCTGTTCTATATGCCCCGCCATATGGGACAAAAGTCTATTATACAAAATATGTGGTGTGATTGTAAATATATTGTTTAAATCTAATATAAATCTGTTGTACAATTCATATCGACGTTACTTCATTTAACTTAAAGCGTGCCCTCTTGACATTTATAAATTGTTTTCGGAAATTTCAGAAATATAAGGTCTGAATTTGTTTGCAAATATATAGGGTCTAAGCGCAAATTATATGCGCAATGACAGTTCCCGCCAAAACATATTGTGCCTCCAACTTGTGAATTTGCTAATTTCCAACTTGTGACCTTACTCTCTGAAATAGGATCTGGTTTGCTCGCACAACTTGGTCTGCCTTTGAGTCGGCCAACAAAATGGCTTCTTTCACACGGAATTTGTTTCCACCGTTGCCATTGTGGTGGAAGCTTGAGCAACGACTTCCCCAAGAAGATGGGCTAGTTTATGGTATTGTGGGCACAAAACTAAGCCATTTCATGCTGATATTGGAAGCATTCGCAGCCATTTTGTGCAACGTGCAATGTGTAAATCGAGTCAGATTTGGCGGGAAATGTCACTACGCATATCGTTCGCGCTTAGACCTTATATATTTGCAAACAAATTCAGACCTTATATATTTGCAAACAAATTCAGACCTTATATATTTGCAAACAAATTCAGACCTTATATATTCGCAAACAAATTCAGCCCTTATATATTTGCAAACAAATTCAGACCTTATATATCTGAAATTTCCGACCACAATTTATAAATGTCAAGTGGACACGCTTTAAGTTAGGAGAAATAACGTCGATATGAATTGTTCAACAGATTTATATTAGATTTAAACAATACATTTACAATGTACAATGCAATTACATCATATATTTTTTACAATAGGCTTTGGTCCCATATGGCGGGGCATAGGCCCCCTTACAGATCATCTAATAAGTGTTCTTCAAAAGAGGGGGTATCAAATTCACACAGCTAAGCTAGTGGAGCGTATCTCATAGGGTAGGGGTTTAGAAGAGTGGCATCTTTATCAAGATAGGATTTGCTGTAATACTCTCTCATGTTTGTCGTGTACAGTTCTACAATAAAAATTAATAAAGACAAAGAAACGCTAAATGACCTAAGCCATAGCGTGTGTCAGAAAAATGTTTATTTGTCATATTGTGGTCGATAAAACCACTCTGCCTTCGTAAGTCTCTTAATTGATCGTTAGGACCGGCATAACGTCAACGAAAACAAGGTCCTGACGACGAAGACCCAATGGCCAATCTTCTAGGGATAAATGGCAGGCCTATGTACAAATTACATTCTGCTTTTATGTAGCAGAGTCTGCTAATCGTAATATCAAAACTTTTCCACAGAGTCACTGTGGGTTGCTGTGGGTTGCTGTGGGTCGCTCTGGTTCCCTTTGGGTCGCTCTGGGTCGCTCTGGTTCCCTCTGGATCGCTCTGGTTCCCTCTGGGTCGCTCTGGTTCCCTCTGGGCCACAGAGTCATAGGAACCTTGATACAAGATTGCGAGTACACCAAAAATAAGAAACATAATTAGATTAGGCCAAAGAAACTAACACTGACTTGGTTGAATATATTAATGCATACTTAACACGTACATTGCGATGTTTAAAACACCGTTCACGACATACACCAAATTGAGGAGTGTACAAATTGCGAGCTTAGCAGCAAATTAAGTACAGGCAACAACAGCTAAATAAAATCAACGAAAATATCGTCTAGGGCAGTCACTTGCAGCAACATTCATCAGAGTAAGCACCTACTAACTTTCTGCTGTTGCCAAAAATCCTTGTTCATAAACTTTGCTGAGAAAATCTGGTGTTTGAACTTTTCCAAAAAGGAGTGTCAATACAATAGCTTTTGAAACCGATGAATATGTAAATGTATGAGTAGAGGAAAATTTTTGGAAATACGATTGCCAAGTAGGAAATTACATTTAGATCAGTTGCGGGGTAATGCACGGAGCAACGTATTTGTGAATGGCGTGATTGACAAAATGGTGTCTTTGATATCTGTGTATTTCATCGCTCTGAATGAATTTCGTCGACTGCATCAAATCTGCGGTGGATCGGGAGATAAAATATTGGAACAAGTGTGAAAAATTAAATATAAATTTAACATTTACAGGTTGCTTCTATAAAACACGTATACAACTACTGGGATGGATTGTATGAGTTTCGAGGGAAATATAGCAACAATGCCGTCTCTTATAATACATTTGCGCTTTCACCCGCTATCTCACATAAACATTTAAATTCAGGGAATAGAAAAGAGTCCTTTTCCAGCGCAGAGAGATGGTCAGAACGACCGCAAACTGATAAAACTAGAGCAATGTACATATATTTAGAAACGTAACTTTGTTTCAATTCGATGCAGCTGCGTTAACCTATTACAGAAACCGTATCTAGCTTTATCATACTTGTCGAGCTTTCATCGCATTTATCATTTGTTTCGTTTTGAGAGAGATGGCTATCTCTTTCCTCTGTTACACTGGAAACTCCATTGCACATTTCAT
Source organism: Rhopilema esculentum (assembly GCF_013076305.1). The sequence goes on along the minus strand of NW_027020228.1, from coordinate 205,660 downwards.
CTAACTTTTCTGTCCTCTCCAAAGCCACCGGGTTGACAGCGGAGCATTTGTTTTTCGTCAAGTGGTTTGTCCTAACCAAAACATTAGAGAAACGGTCCTTCAACCCAGTTATCTCTTCTTCAAACATGGTTGCTATTTTCCGAGTTCTGCGTATCTGAAAGACCAATAAAATTTTGTTTACACTCAGCATCGAAATCTGACGTACACAACACGGAAATTTGCAAAAAGCTGCTAAACTTAGCTAAGGACAATAAGAAACTCTGCATAAATCTTCTGTCTTTGCATCTTCACTTGTCCCTTTAGGTTAAGAGCAAACGACAAACGACTTTATCAAGAATTTGACTGGTACCTCGAATTCCAGTTGTTGCATATGAGGGTAAAGCAGATCTTTGTCGTACTGCAGATGGTCCTTCTTCGCTGGAGATTCAGGCTGCTCAAGGCAAACTCCAGAAGAATTGCAGCGGCAGCAGGGTTTGCTAGATAAATAAACATGTTTAAACACATAAATCTACTGATTACCTTACAACCAATTGCTGACATGGTAGGGACCTTAAAATTCCTCCAGCTTTAAGCCCCCTTTCTGAAAAAATTTACGAAACTGGAAAGCCATTCACTTTGTTCTGCTTTCTTTTGATCTCCAGCTTTTGTACATGCAAAAATCTAAGTTAGGTGTAAATATCAACTAACAGCCTCAAGATGGGAGAGGTATATGGTGGATAAGGAATAATATTCTAACATTAAATTCCGTGTGGTTAAGGAAGAATCTTCATCACCCTATTCTGACATTACAAATTTTCCATTGCATGAAACGGATGCAAAGCACTTTGAATGCTTACGGAAAATTTTGCCTGATTCTTACATGTATTCAAAAATAATTTAAATACCGGAACTTATTGTAAAGCTAAATTCAGAAATGGAACCCAAAGTTTGTTATACACAAGCGCTGCTCTATAGGCAAACGGGTTTTGCCTCTATTCTAATTTAAACATTCATATTTATTACTAATTTCAGTAAGATGAACACTAAGTATGTCATACCGAGGAGAATATCGCAAATAAAATGGGACCGCATTAAATTAGGCCGCATAGGCACATCTTACATAACAGTTACCTGCAAACGCTAAAGACGTTTACCTTTTTACATCCACAGTCTCCTTGCTATCCGACTTCTTTTCTGAGCACGGACTACTTTGATCGCCGTTCCCTTTTAATTCCCTGATTTCATTTCGCAGGTCATTGATTAATTCTATCAGAGACTCTTTCTGAAAAGTAACCAGGAATTAAGGTCTAAAGATCGAAGAACAGATGAAGTAAATGTTGACACTAGGCAACAATCCATACACTCAGTACATAAGAAGTAATTCATAAACGAAAGTATTTAAATTACAGTTGAAAATGGAAATTTTTTATTAATCAACAGAAAATCCCAAGAAATCTTTGTCATCATGACAGAAGAAATGGGCCTATCAACTCACTGTTAGGTATCAATAGCAGATAAACTGATCGACTGCAAAGAAGAAGCTTTCCTCACCGATTTCTTATCGAGATCCTCGTCAAGTTTTTCGTCTGTTTCAGTATTAACGACTGACAAACAGCTAACGGAATCAGCGTTTTCGAAATTTTCTAACTTTTGCCTATCCTTTGTGCCCTTGCAATGTGAAACGTTGTCGATTGCTTCAAATACTGCTCTTCTTCTTGGTTCAAATACAACATGGCTATGTACAGCCCTGCCTGATACGTATCGGTCATGACTCACACGTGATTTTTCATAAAATTTCAAATCACTTTTTTGGTTGTCTGCAATGCCCTCGTCAAACGACAAGCTACGTCTTTCTAGACTCCTAGCTTTCAAAAATTCGACCTTGTTTCCAGAGTAATCAGATCTTGAGCCTCTGATGATGGGCTTTCTTCTACTTCTCCTGCAAACACAATAAAACCGATTATCAAATAGAATTTACGTAGCAACTCCACAAATATACATAAAATTTATACATAAATGTACATCAAACTAAAACTGAATATGCGTTGTTCTAGATACTGTGAAAAATCTTCACCCAAGTACTGCTTAACTGCTTGAGATTCTTACGTATTTCAATAGAATAGTTTGTGGAAGATACGAGCAGAATTTCATTTGTCTAAACAATAAGTACTATTATTAAAAAAGGACGTTTGAAAATTTCTTTCTAACAATAAGAAGATTATTGTCAAAGTTCTTTGTTGAAAACGCAGTAAACATGCGTCAACAGACAAGTAATGAGCATTTGCAATGTGCAATTTGTCGCTAGTTCCCACGAGCCCGTAATCGTTAAATGGAAATACGTACGCAAAATTGTCGAATCGCAAGCAAAATCGCCGCAAAAGAATGAGAATTATTACGATGCGTGAGAACTATGAAACGTGTACGAAATCAAGAGTTAATTGGCACAAACCTTGATAAAGGAGGCGAGTTCAATACCAAAGCTTCCAAAACTAGAAAATAAAATGCAGACATTTAGAGTCTAAACTTATGGTTGTTATGTTGTGAGGAGAAGTCAATGAATAGCTAAAGCATACAAGATCATTCGATAGCAAGAATAATAATTGGAAAGAGGTTCAACTCAAAAAAGAAGAAAACTAAAACTGAAAATAAAAAAGAACTGAGAAGAACAAATACTAAAAGAAGGTTCGATAACAATAACAAAGAAAACCAGTGGCATTTCTACGGGGCCAGTGGCGTTTCTATGCCCCCCCCCCCCCAGTTTTTTCAAAAGTTTCTATAAAAAATTCAATGTTTTTTGACATTGTTAGGGTTGCTCTCTCTCTATTTTGTTTCATGCAATCTCTAATGCATTTTTAACGAGCTAGGGGCCCTGATAAGCGTTTTGGTTTGTAACCGAGGAAAATATCAATGAAATTTTGGCAATCCTTTCTGTATTTACCAAGAAAAAATCATTCTTTACAATCATTTAAATTATTTTATTTTATACATTATCACGAAGATACACCTTCTTAGGGAGGGGTGCGCAGGGTAAGCCGAAACCAAGATTCTCTGCATTCCATTGAAAACCCTTTTCGCTCCCAGCGCAGGGAAATACCAATACCATCTCAGTATAACTTGGCAATCTAGTATGAGAATGAATGTAAGAGATATCAAGAAAAAGCAGCGGCTAGGGTACTTTAAAAAGTATTAATATAAAATAGATAATGTTGTTATTGCAGAAAATCTTTCACGATAGGTTACAAAATTTCCGAAAGTTACTGAAAAAAATACTTGCATTATATACAACAATGTTTTTCGGCAGTAAAATTTAGTATCATGTCAACATTTGTATAACTTCGTTAAACAATTTAGGAGCAAATTTGGGGGAAGTATAAGAAAAGCCAGCCTTGGCTTCAATATAAAAAGGATACCAAAAGCCGATAAGAGAAAATCGCGGATCAGATGGTAAACTGTGCTATCTAAAAGTAATCAAATTTCCATAGTATAATTTTTCATAAAATTCTTAACACTCCACAAAAGGTTGCTTGACAGTCGAAACCAAAACACAGCAATTCCTTTTCTGTGACCAAAAGCAAACTTCACTGATAAGAGGCTACACTATTCATCAGCTGGATATGATTTAAAGAATTGGGAAAAGACTTTGGATTCAAGAAATGAAAGGACCGATACTAGCATATCAAACTTAAGATAAATAAATAAGATATCTAATGAGTATGGCAAAATCCTTCAAAAGCAGAGGGAGAGCATCCGAAATTGTTCAGAACAAAACTCAACGTATTGATGACGTCATTTCAGTCTACAGTGACGCAGTCGTAAACCAACGAACGTCAGAGAATTATCGATTCTTTGAAAATTCAAATGAAAAAAATGAAAACTATGCCGGAAATGCTCTCGAAATCAAAAAATTTGAAGCGCTAAATGAAAAGTCAGACTGGAAGGTCCCGAATCGACCTAACATCCGTTATTTTATAAAAATCTGCAAAAACAAGTCTGTTTTATAGACCATGTTATGCAGACATATTCTTAGGATCACCTAGCCATTATTCTATTCTTGTAGTGTTTCCACGTTCAAAATTCTACCTGAATGTCACGCTAGTTCAGCCATCTATGTAATTGCTAAGTATAAGCCTTTCTGAAGTACTCCAAGCTATTTAATTGGCATCAACAAAACTGATTCATAACTCCAAATTATATATGAAACTGTGTTATGTATAAATGTATATCCGTAATTCTCAAAAGGTGAACAAAATGTACTCCTTTTGGAAAGTAGAGATATGAACCGACTCTCAGAAGACCTGGCGGCCCATCCAAGATCGCCAGGAAGGTCATCAACAAGAAAAGAAACCGGAAAAATAATAATGTGCTAAAATCCTACCTTGTTTGTTTTATTATTAAGTAAAATGAACACAGTTTTTGGTATTGTCCAGAGGCAGGACGAATAGAGAGGGTGATCTAGAGAGGGTGTCACATATTTTTGTGCAATAATCAATGTGATTTTAACCGAAATCTCTTAAAAATTACTTAGAATCATCCAAACTTTGAAATTTCAACTTTCAAAATTAAAACCTTGCATTGTTTCAATTACCATTTTAAAATCATGCAACATTCCAACATGTTTCATCAATGATTTGTAAAGATTATAAATTCAAAACTACACTGAGAGTAAAACATAACTTGGGTTACTCTGCTATATGTGAGAAATTTTAGAAAGTTGGCAAAAAATGAAAAAGACTGACGACATATACCCAGAAAGATAGATGGAATTTGTAAAATACTACTTCATATGCTTCTTTTTTTAAATTTTCATTTCCTTTCAAACTTTGTTGAAAATTGGACAGACATTCAACCCATACACCTGAAAATTTTACCCTGAATTCTGAACCTCAAATTAGATGGTATATATCTTTAAAGACTTCATTCATTCATTGAAATACATTGAAGACATTCCAGATTAAATCAAATAAATTTGGAGGAAAAATTGTTCCCAGAACACAGATCTAACAAAAATAGTTTGTTTTTCTGCTTGATAAATCCTTCTATCAGAGAACTGTTGAAAAAGGTTTCAACCCTGAGTCAAATAATAAAATGGAGCTAAAAATTTTATGGAAGCAACACCTCTAGGTCACGCTGACCTTTAGTTGTAGAAAAATTCACTGCACATTTTTAGTTTCCTAGGGCACTATGGTGCTGCTGAATAATATATAAACATCAAGACATCCAACATACACTTCCCACAAAGAACTTGGACAATGAGGATTAAAGGTGCTTAAATGATTGTTCTGTAGCAGCCAGTTAATTCCAATAAATCATGTAATAGATTACTAGTTCTTGAGAACTTCCTACCATAAAATTATAAAAAACTTATGCTACCTTTGCAAGAATAGAATTTAAAAATACATTAAAATTGATAAAGGATGCAAATTACTCCAACATTTTTTCATGTAGAAACATATGGTGTAGTGAAGTTCAAAGAAAGCAATAATAACAAAAAGTGAATATTTGGAATAAAGATTTGTTCTCAATGACGAGAATGGATAAAATAGAAGAGTATGACTACACAGGCTGAGGGGTGACATGGGACGGCAATGCCACCCCTGAGCAAGAGAGTACAAGCCCAAGAATTTTGTCTCTAAATTTCTTAATGGCATTTTTCATTGTTTTCATTGAAACCCCTGCCTTGAACAGTTCTAGGGAGTTTGCCACCCATATCACACAGGCCTGGCTATGTGCTTGTAACCACAATCACAAATGTTTTAATTTTGTTTACTAAAAGGAAAACAACTGAGGCAAGATTGGAGAGGGCAAATTTAAGCAGAATTTAGCATCAAACATATAAGAACATCAACAGAAGAAACACATCCACTCAAAGGAAGAGTAAGGTAATTTTATAAAGTTGGGTATTTATTTGTAAAACCTATTGGTAAAATTTTTTAAAGGTTGATGAATCAATACGTGGGTTGATTGGTCTAGAATAGAAGTACCAGGGCACAAGCTGCAGGTGTGTATCAGCTATAAGCTGCCAGACTGCTAACCTAGAGTATGAACACAATCACAAACCTTTCAACTTGATTACTAGAAAGATAACAACTGAGTCAAGATTGGAGGGGAGTTTAGCAGAGTTTAGCACCAAAACATGAACATGAGAATATCAACAGAAGAGCCACACCCACTCAAAAGAAATGATTAGACATTTTTATCAAGTTGGGTATTAATTTGCAAAACCTGGTGGTAAAATTTTTTGAAATAAAGCGCTTCTATAAAACCTACTCTAGACTTGAAAAACTTTCAAACTTGGCTGTTCAAAATGAGTTTTAGTAGAATTTATCATCGTCTCTTGAATTAAAAAGTACAGTATGCTTTGCCCTTTTGAAATATACAACTAAAACAAAACATAACAGAACAGGATTATAGCATTCAATGACAGGACAGGATCAAATTATGACAGGATTAAAATTTTCTTCCTAGCAGTTTCCTTGCACTAAACATTAAGTTATTCTGGCTTTGGTACAAAGTTCTTCTATGTCAGGCTTCTTGATCTATATCATAAGCCAAGTAGCATAACCCAACTTGTACAATTTTTTTGATTTCAATGCAGGCCCAAAGTAATGAAACAATAAAGCCATTTCTAGAAATTCATAGGTAAAGCTCTTCTCCTCAGTTGCTTTGGGTCAGCAATTCAATTTGCCCCTTTGGAAAATCCCATTCTATTCAAAATTTTATTTAAAGAAAGAAAATTAATCTAAAAAGCTAATTATAACTCAAAGGTTCAGTTTGTTATGAATGACGAGTCTTAAGTTTCAGTCTTAAAGGTTTATTTTTATTTCATTCTCACCCTATACACATTAACATTTCAAATAGTGCTACTATAAGGAGTTTTAATAGGTTTGAATGAATTTAAATTGGTTGGACAAAATTTTTAGGTATCAGCTTAAAGAATTAGTGCACTTTCCTTTTTCAACATCTTCCCTTATGGGATCAAATTCACATTACATATTGATAACAGCACCAACTTGCATGAAATTTATCAAATTGTCTGAACAAATGATTACGATGTTGCATAAAAATGGTGAAACTACTGAAAGTAGCATTGGTCTCATATAGCTTGACATTCCTTTTAATCTTACTGACTGATTTCAGAATAAAATTATAAGTGTTAAGACTAGTTTATAGATAAGTAATGCAAATTTAACTATATTTGATTAAAACAATAATTCAAAGGTAGGTTATTAACTAAGTATTGAATATATTCTGTGGGCTAGATGTTACTGTCAGTAGTTTCTTCTAATTTTCTTCTTCTTCTAATTTCGAACTTCTAATTTTTAATTAAAAATACAGTGTATGACAAGCAAAAGTAGGAGAAAAAATTATAATAACAACTTTATTAATTTAAACAGAATTTAAAAGCATATTTGCTTAAGTTTCTTCACAACGTCAACGTAGCTCATGTCACTTAACATTTTAAATATTACTGACATTCCAAGACAAACAGTGGTTGAAGGTGTACAAAGGTGCAAATTTTGTTACAAAGTAGAGCAGTAAGGTGATGTGCAAATTGCACGTGCAGAGGGAGATTGAGAATAGAACCCATAGCTAAATTCAAACAGCAAAAATAATATATTAATCATTTGAAAAACAGGACTTACCATCGCTCTGAAAATTTAATGCTTGAAATCGGTAAGTAACTCTGTTAACTTGGTCCCAACGAACGGAATTTGGCGTAGCTGAAATCATTGCTAAATAAAACGAAGAATAGTCAGTCCAGAGCAAAATCTACTTGCAGGCGTTCAAGCAGGTATCGCAAGTTCAGGAAATTCTTCGAACAACTCCTACAATGACAAACGATATAGCTACCGGTTATTTCAATGCTTTCCCGTAAAAATTACAACAACAGAGGATATGATTGAATTTTATGAATCACGCCGATTCACCGGTATTTGCCAATTCAAGGTGACGATTTAGAGTACCATTTTAGTACAAAAGGTGACGGCTTAAAACTGATGAATAAAATTAAATCTAATGCGGAATTTTATAAAGGTAGCAAGGTAATTTCGGATAAATTAACTTACTGGCAGTGGAGAAAACACTTCATACAACATGAGATCGAGCTGCAAGTCTTAGCCTAGTCGGCCTAAGCAAGAACTTTTCCATAACCGCACACTGAAACAATTCTTGTTGATACTGAACAAAGCACTTGAACCAAATACACATGCAATATGTCACGCCATGTCTATCAAAATCTGTAATCGAAGAACTTTCATGTGGCTGTTTCGGTAATTTAACGCAAAATTGCTGTAATTACGGCTCTAGCCAAACTCAATCCCTTTCCTTGTGGTGTCGACGGACTACTGTGACGTCATTCGTGAGCATGGGAGCTAAACACTTGACGCACTTACACCATCATATCCATGCGTCCCTATCCGTTGAAATAGCCTTTGAAAATTCCAGGACGTTGGCACGGACTTCCATGCCTTCCAGGGGGCGGCTTCATTCTTTTGTTTTTCTTAGAATAAAAAATGGAAAGAATTTCGTTTCTTCTCTCACAAAATAGGCATACCAGCGTATGGTCGCACCGCACCTAAAGTTGAAGCTATCGATCGTATCGTAGGTGAAAATCACAGGATGAGTAGGACTTCTTAAGGTGAAAAATAGTGATAACCACTATGAAAAATAATGGAAATCATAATAAGGATAGAGACCCGTGAAAATACCAACCCAGTACTTTTCGTGAACAGGGATAAAGAGCTCGGGGGAGGGGGGATAACTAAGTCTAGTTTTGGACGGGGACGTGCCATTTTGGTTCTAATTCTTGACCCATAATTCTGCACATGTCTGAAAAAATGTGACCCATAATTCTGCTTTCATTTTTAACTGGAAATTCATTTTGTCAATTTTTAATTTCCCTCCTGATAAATTTGCAATATTTTCCCAAAATGGTACCCATAATTTGGCATGTTTCTTCAAATGGTACCCATGATTCCGCACATTTTTCAAAAACAGATACCGATAATTTCACATTTTTCAGAAAAACGTAACCCTAAATAATTGCACGTCCCCGTACCTCAAAACCTATTAAGCCAGCCTTCCCCTTTTGGTTCTTGATACTTAACGCATTTTTGGTCCTGCACAAGACATCCTACAATCTCCGAAAAAAAATTTCTGGCCCCCGAATTGCCATAGACCAAAAGCATTGTGACCGGTAATCATGGGTAATTTTATACCTACACCAGCAGTGAGGGAAAACTACCCCTAGGATACCTTTTGGAAAAAGACAAGAACAAACGATTTTAAGAAGACAAACCGCGCTATAAGGCCATTTGGGACAAAAAAATCTGAGATAAATTGCTTGTGAAACGCAAAGAAAAAAATAAACACAGCAAATATGCATTTTGCACATTCATTAAACAAGATTGACTAGCAAGGTTCTTTGAAAGTTGAACGAGTTTATTTATCAGTTTTGTCTTTGCCAGATTGCTCTGTGGAAGTCAAAGTCATTTGCAAGTGCGTGAACAGAGAAGATAGATAAAGTCGCGGACCTTCCACCTAACAGAACAGTGCACATAAACAACAGAACAGAACATCGATTTTCAATAATATATATTTAATAATGTAATATAAATAGTGGCTTAAAGTAGTAGAAGATCAACGAAAAGAGTTGCAAAAGAAAGTATCATTTTGTTCCAAAAATGTGTCTTTTTTCAGAGTTCCCGCTCTACATCAGTCCACTTTATAGAGAGTCCTTTACGGCCCTTCAAATAAGATTTTATGGGGGGCCTTACTTTTTCTTGATATATAGAAATGCAAGCTTTTCAGGGTGTCTGTCTCAAAGATATCTCTCTGTATTTTCTGATCCAATACCAGAGTGAGATTAGCCCTAGTGCCAATCATATCTAGGCTTATTTTTGGGAATATTCATTTAATATTCAGTTTTTAAACTATGTGATCGTGCCGAGTTATAAAAAAGCCTTAACTGAGGGGTAAACTTTCATAAGCCTCAGCTTCGCCGGAGACTGCAGTTTCCTGATAGGTCACGATTTTTACAGTTGTAAGGTTAAAAACTAAATGTCCTTAGTAAATATCATTTCCATTTTGCCACGGCCGATTTGAAACAGTTCTTACTGTCTGAGCTGTTCAAAAGACGTAGTTGTCTGACGTCATGCAAAATTGTCTTGACCCTCTTTGACGAACATTGGCAATGCAAATGTTTAACTTTCTACATCACCTACCAAGAGCCTTGTTCCCTGGCGCGTAGTAAAATAAGTTCTAAAGATTTGATATTATCATCACATTATCTTTCCATCATACTTTTCTGCTACTCAATGTGCAAGTCCTTGCAAATCTTCACCTTCTGCACCAGCAAATTAAGGGTTGCAAAAGGTTTAGGAATGGCCGCCATCTGGTGATCTGGTTGGCGGCAGAAAATTCATCTAGAAATATGGCGTCTAAGGGATGGCCAGAAACCGAATCTAAAGTGGATTTTGACGGGAGGAATGACTGAGGCAATATTTTCAAGCTTTGTTTTATCAATGTGTCCCACAGTTTCATCTGTTGTAATGTTGACATGAAATAGGAACGGTCTTGCAAAGTTTGCAATGTAGCTCGTAATGAAACGTATTGTAGAATTTCAAAAGTAACGAAAATAAGACGGGGGAGAACAATAAATAAAACACCGTTTAATAGAAACATTAGCATTGAAAAATCAACAAAAGAACTGTTAACTAAAATTGAAAGATTAAGCAATTCTGTACAGTTGGGATATTATTCTGTAAAAGCTTATCTTAAATTTTTGAGGAATAATGTGCTTTTAACAAAAAAGAGACGCTGGACTTGAAAAAATGTCAAGATGTGCTGGTCAAAGCGATATGTGCTGTGGGAATGGATTATCGATATAGTCAAACTATGAAGCCTTTTTGCTGATACTTTAAACGAACAAATCTGCCAATTCTTTATTTTTCATATCCTCAAAGATCAAAGCTATCAACCATGAGAAGCTGTTGGTAACATCTGGGACTTGAACACAACAGAGGCTGATGTAATCTGTAATGAATTAAATGGTAGAACTACTATTTTGCAGCTTCGTTTGGTTTATGCCTTTAATTTTTTAGTAGCAAAGGTTTTGAAACAGGCAACATCATCAATTGAAAACCTTAGAATAGAAAACCTTGAGATTGTAAAAAAGAGAAAGAGTCATACATCACAGTTATTATGTACTTTTTAAAGGTCTGTTGAATAAAGCAATATAGTCCAGACCAGGCTTGATGTATTGAACAGGATCGATATTCATAAATAAAGAATGAAAACAAATTTGAGCGGCCTATTTGCATCTATTCATGTAGTGACGCATGAGCTAAATAGAAATCGATTAGAGTTATCAAGGAGTATGATCACATTAGAAAAGCTATGATGTAAGGAGCAACACGGAGCTGAACATTTCCGCTTTCATACAAAAACGTATTACGTTGCGAGGAGGGCCGCATCCTTAGTAAGCCAGTGGTTTAGGAAGAACTCGAAGAGAAAAACAGCCAGTGTTTATGTTCGGTGAGAAAAAGCGGCCTAGATAGGATAACGCATAAAGAAGGGGCGACAAACTTAGATTTCTGACCAAAATTTTAATGCATTTTTAATTTTTCATCAATTCAAGAGCGTAGCTAGCCAGGGGCTGTAAGGGTTGCGATAACCCCCTTTCATGTTTGGTCGGTAAACCTAAAGTTGGTAAACAAAAATCGTTTAGTTTGTCGGTAAAATCGCCTATCAATGGGTGAAATAGCACAAAAATTTTCCTCATCTATAATTTCTTCAGTAAATTTTACTGTTGATGTCCTACCACATACGTCAGAGCATCAATTGGAACATTACATAACTTCATCAAAACTGAAAAAAACAGAAGATAGACTCTTAACTTATTCATAGTAAAATTCATAGTTCAAGTTTCATTAATCAAACTACTTGAAGGTCTTACTTCGAAGACATTTTTAAGCGAGGGACTCATCACTCTATGGAAATATCGTACACCCAAGGGAAAAATCCCATTATTTTATCGGCTTGTACGCTATTTATACGAGAGAACTGCATCTCGTTTTTAAGCACCATAGTAATCGAAAGAGATTGAGAACAACTAATTCAGAAAAACAGTAGAATAGTTATGTTAAGCTTTTAAATAGTTTCTCTCAAAATGTAACACTTTTATAAAAAAAGACAAACGTTATATTTCCGACAATATCAGAAATTTTCTGACAAAATCGCAGTTTAGCTTCACAAGGGGCTACATCGGTAATTGCCTCCAGTGGCGTACCCAAGGGGGGGGGGAATGGGGGATCCGGACCACTTTTCTAAAATATGGTCCTCGAGAAACGATGTCCAATATGTCCAAAAACGATGTAAAACTCATTGGCTGGGGGGAGATGTAGTATACTGTATCCTTGTGTTTATAACAATTGTAAATTGCTTTGCCATTTACCGTATTATGCAAAAAGGGCGTTTCCCCGCATTGCGACTGCTTGAAGGGCGTGGTCCCAAAAAAATTTCCTGGGTACGCCACTGATTGCCTCCTCTGACCTCCTCTATCTACACCAATGGTAAAAGAAAGACACTCTATCTATTTGTTTTTTTGTTTAAACAACAAGATGAATTTGAAGGATTTGAAAAGCTCATGAACCTTTGAAGCTGTGTTATTTTAAAGCCTTTCACCCCATCGTGGCTTTGTCTTAAATTAATAAGTGACATCCATGGAGGCTAGGAAATTTTGTTTAAAAAATGATAGCTGTATAGCAAGGTTCTTTAGTATTGCTGACAGAATTAGAATATTTTGTATAAAATAACTGGTCTCAAGCATAAAAAACGATAACGATAAAGGAAACATTTAAATTTGGATTAACGTAATGCGAACATGTAAACTTGTCGTAACAAGTAAAGCAACATCCAAGCATAAACAGTGTTAGATATATTTAATGATAAAAAGTAATATTCTTTAAAGTCAATGGACAGAGATTCTTCTTTTTCTGCTTTGCTCTTTTTTTACCTGCTTGCTGGAGATCAATTTTATCTTAAATATCTCTTTCACGATATTGAAGAATAAAGGAATTTTTTACAATCCAAATGGGTGATTTGACAGCAAGTGCATATGCCCGATTCGTAAGATGAAATACTCTTCTTTGATCACATTCAGCTGCAGCTTCTGCAATGTTTTCTGGCTTCTCAGCAGCTTTATCATAACAATTTATGATAAGGAGTTAGGCAGAGGCGTGGTGGCAGGGGGCCAGGGGGCCATGCCCCCCTGAATAGGGGCGCAAATGGAGATAAGGAGGTGCCAAAATTTTTTGCTTGTAATATTTGGCTAGGGACAGCAAAAATGATCGTACACGGGTAGAACACTTCGCTGTTACTTGCTGTGAACCATCTAATAAAACGTGTGATTCTACAATCGAAGCACGTTGCGCTGCCTTGAACCAATCAACATTTGTGTCATATCTTTTCGTGTTAACTATGTTCGTGGCTTCATGTTTAGCACGCCAACTAACGAATATTTTACGTATGCCAAAAATGTTTTCTATTAGTTTGCACTCGGAACGCCAAAAAGCCTGAGTGTACGCCAAAGATCTTCGGGTCTAATTACATGGAATGCACCCTGGCAATCAATACAGCAGCAACACAACTATGTAAGCAACATAAGCTGATCTTGCCATGTGCAAAAGATGATTGGCAAAACATGGTTGTATTAAAACAAGGTCAGCAACTTTCCCTTTTCTTTCAAAAATTTTCCAGAAACTCTACAAGCAGGCATCATTGACTTTTGTGCCAGTGGAAAGACATGTAAACTTCTCAAGTATCTCAAAATCAACAGGGTGGGTTTGAGCAACTGTTCCAAGCATTCCAAAGTTGCTCATGGAGTCATTGCACTTTAACATAGCTTTCCAAAATGACTGTTTTACTTTTTTTTCGAAAAAATCGTTGCAAGAGAATGCATAGAGTCCAACAACTGACAATAACACAAAAACTGCGAATCTTGCACACTTTAGAAAGTTTGCTTAGAAAAATAGCATGAACTGTATAACAAAAACATTTCATTTCAACATAACTATTCTAACAAAACAAGTATATGCATTGGTCATTTCTCCCTTAAAAAAGTTAAGCAACATAATTTTGAAAAAAAAACAAATCCAGAACCTTTGATTCCTATGCCTATTTTAAAAAAGGAGTTAAAACAAATCAAAATTTGCAAATAATAAAATAAATATACACATATCATTATATTACAGAAAACTTTCAAACTATAAAAAATTCACCAGGAAAATATATTTCTGATTCAATAACAAAATTCACCAGGAAAATATATCCCATTGCAATTAGTTATAAACAGAGGTGTAGTGCTAAAAGGCTGAGGGGAGGGGGGCTGAGCCCACTATATTAAAATCAGCAAGTAACCAATTTGTACTTTTACTGATTAGGTTTGGCAATGATTTGAACAATACCCCCTCTTGTTTTTTCCATAGCACTTCACTTATAAAATTTACAAGCTTCAATGATGGTGTGTGGAAATCAGAAACTTATGAATGTGTCTTTTTGCTTAACATGACAAGGCAAAATAAGACTGCTTGTGTTTGTAAAAAGTCTCTTCCACCAGCTATGCCATTTGTATCATCCATGTTATGATTGGCACCAAAAACACTGCATGTGTAGCCTGCAAATACCTGCACCCCTTGAAATGCTTGTTTTATGGCAGCAAGGAATAAAAGCATCTTCTCATGTACAATGCACGGTGGGGCAAAAATGAAAATAACTTTTGCATAGTCTTCTTCATCAGGAATGTTTTTTGACATTTCAGATAATTGTTTTACTTTTTCTTTTGGGTCACCAGAGAAAGTTTCCTTGTCAATTATAGTTGAGAAGCATTTAACATCACCACTGAAAACAAGCCCAACAATTTCATTGCTCGTTACCAACTTTCCACTGTATATGCAAGTTTCTGAATAAATTCCAACAATGCAAGTATTTTCAGAATAAACTCTCCGTATTGCATCAATTAAATGAGACAATCTTCCTAATGTCACAGGATGAATAAACAAAAATACAAGTGCAGTATCCTTGGAAGCTCTTGGCAGAAAGTGTTTAAATCCTTTTATCATTTCATATTTTTTCTTCATAGGGATATGGAAGTTTCTGATCAGGTATTTGTCTGATTTAGGAATGAGAAGAACTCCAGCTGAATACAACTGATTAACACGTTCTAAACTATTCTGTATTGTGCTTTTCAGTGCGACTGCGTTTCTTGGTCCAAATGCTGATTTCACGGTGCAACCAATAACATTCACTTTATTGGGAATACTCTCTGTCTGGCCCTGGAGATCGATAGCATTTACCAGGCTTTGGCAAAGTGCTCTGTCATAATTCATTGTGCAAGAAATTTCATTTAAAATTATTGCTGTGCCAACATCAATCATCGTTTCAGCCAAGAACTCCTTGATTGGCTCTAGATACGACGATTCTTTGCTTGCTCTCGTTGGTAACCAAACGAAAAATATTTTGCCGACAGGGCATTGCCGATGTTCTTTTGAAAGTGCAATGTTACTTGCCACTTTCCAGGTGTTACAGACTAGCCTACACACACGCAGACATTTTCCAGGAAGGAAGTCAAATATTCTTACAAGGATCTCGAGGGGCAAGTGCTCTGGACATCTTTCCAAGGCCAACGAAGAGTCCTTCTTGAGATCCGTCATTTTATTCAAGAAGTTTTCAAGCTAGTTCACGTGTGATGATCAACGTCGTGTTTACATCGCGGTGTTGGTGCGGAATACGAAGAATGTCAGTACAAAAATATTTTAGTCCACCTTGCTGTTTGTGCAAATCCCACTCGCTGTAACATTATGAAATGTTGTTGTCGTTGTTGAAATTGGCGCGAATTCTCATGTGCACTCTTTTTCTTATTCTACGCGAAAATTTGAAATATTTACGTTTTTCTTCAAGTTAGATTTATAATAATATATTGAAATTAACATACATATATTGGTGATAATCTTATCCGTCTAACGAAATTAAGATGGAACTGTATATGAAGGCTGGGCACGTCGTTAGTCTATACGGCACAAAATTGTCATTATTTATAAAAAGCTAAGTTTCCCAATTACTGAGGCGTACCACATTTCATAAATTCAAATGTGCTTTAGAATCAGAGTGTCTCTTCATATTTTTTTTGGAGGGGGAGGGGTGGCTGCACATTTGCCCTACAGAAAAGTTTTCCCTGACAAAAGATGAAAATGTGGGGAACTGGCCCTCAGTTCCCATAACCCCAAAAATAATTATCAAGGTAGCTCGTACCCACTTAGACCTTTGCATATTGTATCCACCAGTTCATCGACGTGTTTGCCTAACCTTAGGGAGGCGAGTAAGATAAATTTTTATGATGAGTGAAGCAACACTCCATCCTGAAGTTAAAGAGCATGCCCTTATATTTTACAACACGCTTTCGATATGCACACTAGCATCCCATTGATTTCGTTACACCAATACGTAAAATCACAATACACAGTGCCACCAAAAATCCCTCGATGCTACCAAAAATCATTATGGGGAAAACCACCCCGCTGCATATGAAATAAAACAAATAGTGATCGTTATTCTCAAACATAATTATATTGCCTTTATTACAAGAACAATTTGTTTAGAATACAAGCCTCTAAATTGGTCAAAAGTTAAAACCAAGCGGAGGCTGAGCTGCTGAAAAATTTAACTTTGAACAATGTTTCATCTAAAAGACGAGGAGTTTTTTGCCATCTAGGGGTCCTTATTCGGCGAACTTTCAAACTTGTCGAAAAATAAAAGATGTCTTGCCTACTTTGTTGGCAAACGAGGCTTGAACTCTTCCCTAGAGTGCTAGCAATTGCACAGCTTATAATTTAAGAACAAATTACGAACAATCCATTCTCAGATTTTGAAAAAACTAAGAAGAGCCAGCCTGAGCTTCAATTCACTACTTCTTATAAAAAGAGTGTAATGGTAAATTTTATTTACATCCCTTAAGGCAATGCAGTGTCCCGACATAGTCAACGGTCCCGATGAGGCGTCGTACATATTTTGGAAAAGATTTATTGATGACATAACTTTTGTCTGGCAACACAAGCTTGAAAACCTACATGAATTTATACAATACACCCTGTATCATCCACAAGAAAAAAAAGATATTAAAAACAGTATACAGTCGACTCCGCTTAAAATCACACTACAGGTTACAGCTAGATCAAATCTAGACCCAACTATGCAAAACAATCCAAAAGAAGTTAGACCCAAATAGCCCCGTTTACAGTGTCACACTCGGTTTACAGTCACAAGCTTTCAAGCAACATTTAATGTACTGTAGTATATCTGTTCTGATACCGTATTTATTTAGGCAAACTTTTTAAGGAACAAACTGAATCCCAGACCTCTCCCGGCAGATGGCTGTGTGGCAACGTCCGGTTGGGATTACATCTTTTTTCTTAGTTTTCTGGCAGCGGTGCTTGTCTTTTTGTATGGTTATTAAAATAAGACGCAAATATCGACCAAGGGTGTAACACTCAAGTCCACGGTGAAAAGAAATCAGAATCTATTTAAAAATCTATTCCAAACTTACGCTGGCAATTCTTATTTTGTGTCAGTGACACAGTGTCACTGGTAGTCTTTATCATTTAACGTTTAGAACAGACAAATTCCAAGCATAATATACTTTGAAAAATGGATGTTTAAATCGAGAGATATATTGCGAAGACTGAAAATTTAGAGAATGACGATTTGTGCGAGCGGCTATACTTTTCTTTCCATTTCCATCATGTAACAATTCAAGGCTAAACTTAAATCGAACTGCTAACATATTCAACGACGGTTCTCCGCGAACTCTAATACTTATAACAACTTCATTCTAATGTTTAGCCTTTCATGTCTGTACCCTCTGAATCTCTCTCCGAATCTCTCTAAATCTAACTAAGGTACAAGGAAATTACCAGAAAAGCATAACTAGGCAGAAAATGTTACCTAAAATAAACTAATGACTACACAACATGATGTAATCCTAATGAGGGGTAATCCTACAGCAAAAGAATGTAATGCAGTGTAATGCTGCGTGGTGCTGTGTAAGCGAAGACAGAACATTCAAGACACAAAAGGGAATTTCCTAAGAATCTACAGAATATACAAAATACTACGTAAACAAAACAGAGTGTAATTGGTAAATAAATCTATAATTAGGCTGGCATTATTTTAGCTCTCACAACTTTCTTGTTGCAGTTATATTATAAGAAAAACAACAAAGAAGATTCATTGGTAGAAAACACTTACCCTGCGAAAATCACTTTTGCCCTGCGAGAAGGTCAAATTTTCGTGGTTAGGGGGGAGGGGGTTGAACCAGCCCCCATACTCCCGTCAAGTGACGCCCCTGTTTAGAATCGCACATTGGCATTTACGGTAAGACATTTGCCCGAGTTGTTGTCATTGTTATCTTCAATTGCTCCTCCGTTGCGCTGTAGACTTGCATACAGTTTCCCGCCAGTTAATTTTTGTAGGCTCTGGGTGTAAAAATCACGCTGATTGACCGTAAGAAAAAACCCTTCTTGAGATTAGATATGGAACTCCTTGTTGATTTGAAGAGTAAGTATTTAATCTAGCAATGCACCAGGAACTTTAAGGCATAGCCACTTTTATAGATGAACAAATAGATCGCCGAAACAAAGGGGGGCCTTCATCTCGTTAGTTAACCCACTTTGAAGGCTCCTTCTTAAGAATTCTGCTTCGATTTGTCTTTTAAACAATTTTATTGTCGTTGTTGCGTTCTTTAGTTGATTTGTTTATAATTTATATAACTAACTAGCTTTTTTAGAAATGTAGTAGAATTTAAATTAAATCAAAAAGTCAAATCAAAATCAAATTTCAGTTCAGGGGGCTGGCTGCGTCGGGAAAGAGGAAGTGTTAAGCCACACTTTCTTCTTTGAAGACATGCAGGCACGCCGGAGCCACACTTTCTTGAAGACATGCAGGCACGCCGGAGCCGAGGGGCTGGGGGGGCCGTCATAAAAGTTTGCCAATTAGTCTTAAGCCCTCCCCCAGTCTTTAGCCCTCCTTTCGTTCATCTCACTGTTGATACCATAGGATTGGATCTATCATAATTAAAATAGGCATCCTTTGCATTAATGTCTTTTGTAATTTTGACTCTCATAAAACATAGGTGGTTGTTATGAAAAGTTTGCCCTTTAGAGACCCAAACTAGCTTTCAAGGGCCTTGCTCCAGACTGCCAAGTTCGGTTATGCGCAGGGAATGCGCTTCCTGGTCAATTATTTTTTGCTGAAATCCCGTCTGTGCATTTTTGCAAATTTAGATCAATCTGCATTGTTGGAACACTGACTTTAATGTGAATCGAGGTTTAAAAATGCTATTAAAAAATGGAATTCTGCAGCTTTTAACCTGTTATTTTGCAACATGATTTGTTCCCATGCAAGCACAAGTGGCAGAAAATAAATTCTGGGCCCTGATTAAGAAGGTCTCAAAGCCAAGGTCTTAAACAACCCTGACTTAGAATCAAAATTGGCACCCTTGTTTCATTGCTTCAAATCAAGATTTGAAAGTATACATTGATGGAAGAACTCAAAGCTCTGTTGAGTTTTGGTTTTTTTTCAAATTGCAAACAGAAAATGGACCAACCAAATTTGAATTTTTATATGAATTTGGTTATTTAGCTTCATCAAATGTTTGATAAACACAGCTTCTCATTTTCTTCAAGTGTTGTTTTATAGTAGGTAGAAAATGTACAAAACAAACTGAAGTGCAGAATTCCAAAGCCCCATTTCTGTTTGCCTCTCAGTAGTTGGAATTAAAAAGTAAATCTGTTTTGAAGTTAGAACCACATTTATCTATATCATGCTTTTTCAAGTATATTATAATGTTCTCAATTAATCAACAGCTTTTTCAAAACCTCTTTTGAAATAGGATACAAATGAAAAATCTAAGCGCAATGCCAACCATAAGTTTTCATACAAAGCTCATAATCTGGATTTGAAATTTTGGTAAAGATGTCAAATGATAGTGAGAATCCATCAAGCAATCCCCAGCCACCAGCTCTGACTGCAGAGGAGAAAGAAATACTGGAAGGGGACAAAATTGGCAAGTATTTTGAACTTTCAACACAAGAATAGAGAAATGATTCAACCAAGTATTATTTAACACTGTTGGTAATGTGTTGTGCACTAGTGCATTATTGGTTGATGATGCCATGAAATGATTTCTTTGATTTTTCTCTATAATTCCCACCAAATTTTTGCTTCATTTTTGACAACTGTGATCTCTGCTATACAGGTGAAACGGCATATAGCAAGAAATGGGTACTAAGCATTCTTGTTCGCATGGCAGAAGTTACAAGATGTGGTCCTGCGGTAAAAAATGAACATGATCCTCAGGAATCAGATGGTGAAAATGAAGTAGATCCTGTTTCAGAAGAAGAGCTTTGTGAATTGTGGGATATGACTATGGACTCTGTCAGTATTTTCTGCTAGAAATGTATGCCTTGATATATAAAGGGATGGGTCTTGCAAAAAGTAACAACTATTTTCTCAGAATCTAAGCAAGAACTAAGGGTGCATCTTATACAAAAATGCTCAAAGTATTTTAAAATGTAATGCTAAGATCTTGTTAATGTTTAATTGGATGTTCACCTCCGCAAAGTTAAGGATGTTTCCTGTGTTTTCTGCAGAACTTTGTTTCAAGATTATTTTCTGTGAACAATGCTTTGGATTTTTCGAAGACTACAGTGAACTAATATTATAAGATAATGATTGGTGTAATAAGAATAAAAAGGTTTAAATGTTTATCATTCACACAGGTTAAGAAAAGAGCATATGTTAAATTGAAAAGACTATGAAAAAGTTGTTTCTTGTTAATGGGCATACCCATAAACATATCAAAACAGTTTCCTTTAGTCTGTGTATTTCTTCCCTTGTCTTTAGGAGCTGTTTATACAACTGTTTGATCTACATCCTTAATCTGTGTTTATTACAACACTCTTTTTATAGATAAATAGATAAATAGTTAGAGATAGATAAATGTTATCTGTTATTATAGCCCCCTTCTATTTAGGCACCCGTGCATAGGTTTTGGTAAAATCTGATATTTTTGGTAGAAAGTTATTAGAAAGTGATTTTTTCTTTGTGTTTATTGTTGGCATGGATTTCTCATAAAATTCCTGCTGGAAAATTATCATGCTGTCAGCCTTTACTTTATATTGTAACTTTCTCTTGTTTTTATTGCAGGATGTTTCCAACTATTTAATTAGCCAAGAAGGCATCTCTGTTATAGAAGAAGTTTTGATTCATGAAGAGTCACCACGTAAACAGGTCAGCACAGCATTTAAATGAAATTGACAGCTATTGCTTCTTGGTCCTTTTCTTTTGTGGTAGCATTGAGCTGTTTCTATTTATCAGCCATAGAGTTTCGTGGGAGTGCATCAAAAAATAACTTCATGTATGTATCCAGTGGCAGTTTCCTATGAATGGCTAGAAAGGACCACTAATTCTCTGAGAGAAAAAAATTTTACTCCCCCATTTTCACAATCTGACATGAATTATCATAAAAGACCTTTCAGAGATTTCAGAGAGTATGATGTTGCAAGATTTTTATCTCTACCTTGTCCCCCCCTCGATTGAAACTGGCACCCTTTCTGGAAATGTTCTCCATGCCCTTAAATATTCACATGGAATGAACAGTTTGGTGTTTTGTTCCAGTCTGTCACAAACTGGCCAAGAATTGGAGTTACTGTAAAAGCTCTATTAAGCTCCCACTCTCTATTAAGTCCCCCTCTCTTTAGCCTTTGTTGTCAAACGAGGAAAACATGTGCATACAGTGGGTCTCTTGACAAGTGTGATGATATTAAGATTGTGTGCATTAATTACAGCACATGTAATGTAAAGACTTACTTGTGCCTAAGAAGACAGTTGAAATTTGTTTAGAAGATATCCCATGCTTATCAATTAATCCTGGTGATTCTGATGAAGATGAGGTTAATTAGACTTTTGAAGCTGCTAGCGAAGTTTTCTGACAACATTTGTATGACATTTAAAATCATTGCGTGATTTTTATAACAGAAAATAGACAAGAGCATTCTTAAAACATTTTTTACTTCAAATTTTTAACAAGCCCCCTTTCTCTAATAAGCCCCCTCTCTTTTAGGCCCCCATCTAGGACTGAAAAAAGTAAATAAGCCCCTGGCAGGCTTAATTTAGCTTTTACGGTAAGCCACAGGACTATATAAGATTCAATGCAATAGTGCTAATTTTATGCGCAAGATTTCCAGTTTTTTCCATGAGAGTTTTTATTATGATTAAAATTGTATCAATGTTTGCAATGGGAACAAAATTTCCGTTAACATTTGTATTCTTTTCAGGAAATATATTTGGGGATTTTAGCAAATATGGCATGCACATCAAATGTTTGCAAGGAAATTTTGAAACATCCTACTATTATGTATGTTTGTACAGTATTATTTTATCTACTGCTCAAGAAGTATGTCATTTGCTTACATTGTTATGTCAATTTGATTTATCATAATAATTGTTTCATTCAGAAAACCGCCATGATTTATTCATTGAATCATATTTATATATTTGATTTTAAATCTAATTAAAATCAGTATCTTCCATTCAAATGCTACTTGTCCTAGCTCAATTGTGAATTCCCTAAATGTACTTCATATTTAACAGTTGGTTGGTTTCAGAAGTTTTAACATTTATTTATTAAAGTACAGTTCCGTTAATATTGGGCGTGCGATCACAGTCACATGCCTTGATACACGCCTCAAGTTTACCAGGCATGTTTTTGATCGTACACGCAGAACCATGTTTTGTCTGACTATTCTTTTTCTTTTTTGTTTCTTTTATTTTCTTGTTATTTTTCTCACAAGTGGTTTTTTAATTTCTCATGTGTGAGTTATCTTGATAGCATTTCTGGGAGGGGGGAGGGGGGATAATCACTATTTTAAGACCTTGTTTTCCTTGCTTCGTTTGGGTATGTCTCCACCATCCCATTTCCGTATTTTCCTGGACCGTTCCCATTACTCAGGGCCACTCAGGGCTATGTAATGTTATACCATACTGAGACATTTATTGTAAGGTGAAAGAAACAATTCATAAAAATATTCTTTTGCTCTAGATTTCAGTCGTTGGATGTTAACTAATGCTGTTTATTTTAGTGACATTGCTTTGTGGTATATCAAAAGTCCAGACACAAGATCATTGATTGAGCTTTCTAGGTGTGTATGACTTTTCTAACACCAACGTTGCTCCTTGTGGTAAAATTATCGAGATGCTGTATGTCCTTTGAATATTGCTCATAGAAAAGGAACGAAAGATATCACTGGTGAATAAAGAATTTCAAAATGAAAATGTCACTTTCCACAGCCTATTTGTCTGAAATCATTTGTCTCGACTGCATGTTCAGAACCAAATTACAATAATAATTGTACAGGAGGTATTGAACACACATTGCTGGCAATGACTTCATTACTAGTGAACTTTTCATTGGCATGTTATCAAAGAAATATTTTTTATACATGTTTATTTTGATTTTGTGTTTGAATTCTCCCATTGACCGCTACTCTCTTTAAAAAATACATTCGTTGATGACTTAATTTGTCTTTACTAGCCTGTGAGAGACTCTTGGTTTTGTGATATGCTTCTCCTTCATTTTTAGAGAAGAAAACTCGAAACATTTTTTTTCATTTCTGGCGCTATGTTATATTTCGTGGCTTGTCTATTAATTATCTTGTGTCTATGAATTCATCTTTCAAATGTCTTCCATTTTCACAGGCTAATCAGCGTTTTCATTTCAAACAAGGAATGCCGAGAGGAATTTATTGAAAGATTGCGGTCGAAGTTGGTTGTTGAAGAAATGATTTCTCTTTTGGATAATTCCTTAAATGGTATGTTCTCTTTAGCTTTGCTGCAGACATCGTCTCTAGAAAGTTAGCACTTCAAAGGGAAGTATCTTCGTTTTTTAAATGTTAATGTCCTATTGTGCTCTTTCTGAGCAAAGAAGAAAAGTGAATTTTTGTATGAATCTCTAGCAGTGGCTTGCATGATTTATATCTTCGTTTTTTCTAAGTCTTTCAAGATGAAAATGCTTGTTTTGATATATTTTGACTCACAGTCAAATCAAATGATTTCTTAGTTCTATTTATGCGAATTTCTAGTCTTCTAGACAAATGACTTCTTTGAATTTTTGCAGTTGAGCTACTAGATATTGGCACCAAAGTGATTGATCAGTTGCTTTTTAACGATGGACGCATTCTTGAAGAACTTTCAAGTAAAAAGATCGTCACATTGATTTGTGATATTTACAGAAGAGTGGCGTACGTAGCGCTTTTTTAAATATCATTAAGTTCCAGTTGCTTTACTTTTTCACGTAAGCTGCTTTCAGGCAAACGGAGTAAATGAACGAATTTTTTTAGACACTTACAAAGTTGCTACATGGTAATATTATAGGAGTTGAACCTCTAAAGTTCAGAAAATTGAATGCTTTCTTATTTAGACCTGACTGTCAGCATTGCTTCTAGCCATTTGAATTTTTTATAGCGTCAAACATCCGCAAACTGTTGGGCAACTGCTTCACATCCTACAACTAATTTCAACTACAGAAAAAGGTGTTTCGTCACTTGGTAAGATATGTTTGCAAGGTTACAGGCTTTGAATTTCCCTTGTGCTGTTTGAAGTGTGAACCGATATTGTGCTTCCATAGCATTTCAGCCTGGAAATCTTTACATTTGAAATATATCGAAAACGAAATAAGCCTTTGGTATCCTAAAATATGCCTTCGATATATACCTAAGAACCTTCGGTATGGCCGTTATCCGTCTTTTATACTATGAGGACTGTTCGTTCCATTCTTCCATGCTATATCGAATAAATAAAATAGAAGGAAAGTGAAATGTTCTGGTAGGTTGCTACATGGCTTTGAGGAACCCCATGCATCATGATAGACGACCATAAGAAAAGGAGTTACTTCTCCAGCAATATGACTACATTAATGATATATTTGTGCCCTCCTCTCATTATCATTTCATTTCTTTCTAGTTTCAGTTGAAGATAGTTCACTGATCGCAAAAATTATCCTGAAAGAAGGAAGCAAAAACATATCGCCCTCCGAATCTTCATTCCAGTCTCTGGCTTCATCGTGTTGCGTTCTTAATGTTGTCATGTGTGCAGACGAGAAGAAGACGAAACAATTTTCTGATGAAGGTTTAACTTCCTTATACTTCTTCTTTTGAAACCTCCTTTTTTGATATTATCTGCTGCAGTTTGTAGATATAGCAATGTTTCAGTGTTGTTTATTGAAGGTAAGATGATTGTTATTTCTGTTATGGCATAGGTTCCTTGCATCATTTTAAGTCTACTCTCATGCCCTGTCCTTTTGTCGATGGTGTTTACAAATATTTTCTGATAGTTTCTGTTGTTTGTTTTTTAATCTCAAACAATGTTTAAATTTCCTTATTTATCGTAGTTTGTTGCTATAGAACTTTTTCCATTGTGCAATTATTCTGATCGCAGAAAACTCATCCTTTTAATTTTTTTTCGATTATTACGACGATTACACGTTTACTCTATATTTTTTGTCTATCGATATATAGCAACATATGCTTTTTCATTTTCTTCTTATGCGATGACGTCATTTCTTACGCTGCAGAGTTGGAAATATTGCTTACCGTTTTAACGTTTGCGGAGGAGCTCTGCGCCCATCTCAGTTGTTACGAGGGAAATCTAGACAAGGAGAGCAGGGAAAAAGACGTCGATTATGATGATTATGATGCTCTAGATATGTATCTCGACTACCTTGACGCTGTTGTCGATTTTCTTGTTGTGCTCAGTGAGATGTTTTTGAGTGCAAAGGTATACAAGATTATGTTGATTATTATTGTATCTATTATTCCGTTGTTTAAGATAGTTTTTCCTTTTTTCCAAAGATAAAGCGAATGATAAGCATTAATTACAAAAAAATGATGGGTATAAAATTTAGAATGAAGATCTGGTCAACCTTGCTAAATATGTTATACATATAAAAGAAGGACGTATTTTTTATATTTGTTCGTTTTAATATTGATGCATTCTTTATTAATTTCAATGTAAGTAGTCCATAACACATGCTATTTAACGAGAGAGCCTTGTAAATCTGTTTTGTAAATCAAAACATGTTGTTCATGGAATAACAATGATAAGGAGTCTGATGTCCCGTTTATCTAAAGATCAAAATTTTCCCCTAGATATCAAAAGAGATGCAGAAATCCTTGGAGGAAAGAAGGAACGAATTACAATCGATTCTCACCATTTTGGATGACATTCCAAAGCATTCTTCGAATGTGAGTAAATGCACTTTTTGTTTATCTTATTTCAATCATTATCCGTATGCACTTTGAATGTTCGTAAATATTTTTCAGGTTTTATTGATTTTTGGTTATACTAAACTTAACAGAATTTACAAAATGTCAAGCCTGTTAGGATTTTTTCCTTAGCCGCTAAATATTCCTTTTAAGTCTTTTTTAAAATATGACCATATTTCTTTGCGAGTTCTTGAAATAAATGTAAATGTATTTCCAGTGGCCTGCTTAAATAAACTTCGTAAATGCATTGATGTATGTTTATTTATGTTTATTTATGTAAAACCATCAGTTGCTAATCACATAGCGAAATTATTTTGTTTATGCATTATACTTCCATGTCTAGAATGGGAAAGAGCCTGGTTGCAATAATGATACTAAGTTTTTCAACAAGAGAATCATGTAACAATAATTTTTTCAGCATGATGCGGACATGTTTTATTGTAGAATTGACTGCAAAGAATACTGACGTAATTTGAGCTACAAATCCTTTTTTGTTCGATAAAAAAAGTTACAAACAAAGTTACCTAAAACTATACCGAACGAAAATTACTATACTACATTACAAGGACGGCCAGGAGGAGCAATATATCATGGCTACCTCCTAGCACTAGACATATATTCAAAACACAATATTAAAAAAGATTTTAAAATTAAATAAACTACAAAAGAAATAAATCGAGAAGAGATTTTGAGATTTTTGTTCATGCATTGATCAAACCGTTTGGAGGCCCATGCATTGATCAAACCGATGATTGATCAAATCAAACATCGGATATATATACTCCAATGTTACCGTAAGGATTTTTGCATTGAGATCAAATTGTAACTATTCATCGCCATAAAGGATGACTCTTAGTAACTCTTTATTTGAAAGATTTAACAAACCATGAGGCAACAATATCGCATCTACACTGTTGAGAAGATCACGTCTATTTACATCATAAGTATGGCAGAGCAGAAAATTGTGCTCTATGTCCTCAGCACCATCATTTGTTGGGCACAAAGGGTTCAAAGTATCCCTGAAATTGTGCTTGAATTTATGAAAATTTAGCTTACTGAGTCAAACCCATAGCTGTGTTGGGATGGCCAAGCGTTTTGGGTCATAAATACGATAGACCGGCTTTGGGAGTGGGCGGATAATTGACAGTAATTTTTTCTTGAAAATATTCACACAGCTGGATAGTCTAATTTCAGGGTCGAGCCTTTCCCATTCTGATAAGCAGTTTGGGTAAAAGCTTGATTTGAAACCTAGCGTTCTTGCACGTACTTGCCCAATTGTAGCGCGTCTGCGAAGATCATAGCTGGACTCTTGTAGATGAAGAATGGGATATCTTGTGTAATCTGAAGTCAGATTATTGACTATTTTGTAAAAAAGGACGAAAAGTTTATAAAAAAGCGTCTGCTCCATCGTCGAAAGTTCAATGATTCCCACCCAAGTTCGTCATACAACTTTTCACGGGATATACCCTTCTAGGTGCCTGTTATTGCTAGTGCAGCGAAGTGTTTGACAGCTTCCGGTTTTTCGCCTTGATTAGATAATACAACAACATCATGACTGAATTCGGAAATAATAATCCTTGATTACTACTTAAGTTTAACTAATAGCTTAGTCTTTGAATTTCAGTATTTGGGTTTTCATATTCGTTCAACTTCAAAGCAAACATTCCATATGTCTTCTGTGCTTTTTCACCTACTTAAATGATTCCATTCGCATGTTTGAAGCTCTTGGTCTAGCTTTTGTTTTTAAATCTGTTATGGACGTTGAAATTTATAGGAAAATGTTATGGACGTTGAGATATTGAATGTTTTATTGTAGGCAAAGAAAATCAAGCTTTTGTTCAAAATTAAAGGAACAGATGAAGACTGCACAGAAAATGCTACAGACAAAAGCAAAGAAATCAAGCAAAGATGAATGAATAAGAATTTAAGACATAATAAACCTTTTAGGTTGCCGCCATGAATGATAGAAAATCATGGTGTAGCATTGCTTTAATAACAAAATGAGCACTGCATGAATCCTTTGTTTTTAAACGGGCAAAGTTTCTTCAGGGTCTCAAAATGATAGATATTCCATCTCTAAAACAGTTCTCAATCTAAAACAACTCGTGCAACTTCTTTGACGCATTCATAAATTCTTTTCAAATTAATTTTTGAAAAACTCTGGCTACGGAAGCCTGTTTCCACACTGAAATTTGTGGTTTATGATTTGTCTATTAATATTTCTCTTATTGCCAGAAATATTTAGTAAGTTTTTTTATCGGAAAAATCGAGCGAGCCGTTTCGACGGACTGAAACTTGACCTAAAGCCGTTTAATTTTTGTGTGTTTTTCGTAGAATTTTTTTTAGTCTAAAGAGCTTCATTTAATTTATATAGACATCTGCCCCAAGCTTAATACTTTTTAATGATTTTTATAGGATCCATAATGTAATGTTTTGATATTTTCTTTAATGATATTCCTTTGTTTCGTGTACTAAGTGGCAAGGTAAAGGAAAACTAGGGATTGTTTTGTTTTACGGTGTTCCCTGGGGCCAGATTTGATGTTTGCAATAGGCCTTCCAATTAATGTAGTCAAACTCAATTTTGCCCTACGAACGGGCTTTTCATGTAAAATAGGGCGCAGTGTGTTTCAAGAGATGAAAAATGAAAATACTGTTATCATCGTTATCTTATCATTTTTTGCGAGTTTTTCTCTCGGCTGTTGATAGTAAATGTGATTCTAAGAATTCACCAGAGCATTTGCAACAATTTATTACTTGAAGACAACTGTTACTTCAGCATTCCTTTTATGAGTTAATGTAATCAGTTCAGTCAATCTAAACACTTTGGTGTACACAACGAATTTATGTTGTTGGGAAGACTTTTGTCATCAAAATTATTTGTCATCAAACTCCAGTAAAGAACAAGGCCAATGTATTCAACTTAAATGCAACGAGAAGCCACTTCGATATTCTATGACTGATGCAAGTTCCCCTTTCTTAAAATTATAATTAAAGTTTTTTAAAACGAAGAAAATATATTTCTATATATAAATGTATTACTAAATAACTGGCGGAAAATACAAATATACATATTATACAATGTTTTCAGATTATTGCAAGTATTTATATTGTATTTTGTTGTATTTACAATGCAACACTTCTTATCTGCTCAAGACACAACACGAGCCACCAAAGGTCTACATTCTTTTTAGCTAAATTCGTCTCCTTTAAAGGTTACTATATTAAAGCTCGCAGCTTTTCCTCAGCTTGTCCTTGTCTCTTGTAATGTTCTGCGGAGCTCTGTCGTCACCTTTTCCTTTTTTAAGACCAAATTCTAAATTGTACGAGGAAAAGATTCCTGTCCCATCCTTTGCAACAAATTTTTTGGGCCTTTCTCCAATGTCAAGCAGTCAAGAAGAAAGCTAAATGCAATAATTTTAGCATGACAACTGATAAACCTCTAGAATTCAACATTAGCAAAACTAAGACGATGATCTAACCTGTCTTCTGTGCTTGAAGTTTTTAAGTAAATACAAAGAGATCTTAAATAGGACTATCAAGATCATGTCGCGAAGAGATTGATTCTAAGAAAGGAGTAGAGGAAAACCAAAGCATAGATGGTGTACCAGCATGTCTTCACGCTACTCATCACGGTCTTCTGCTGATAACTGGTCTTTATTGATCGACTTCACAAAATACCATAAATGATGGCAGAATGCAAGTCATGCTAATTGGCTAGTTGGAAATCTGAACGCTGCAGCATTGTCTTTCAAGAATTTGTCTTTAATATAAAAAAATCTTGATTAATAGAAGAAAATAGATAATGTCATCAACATACAAAGCACAGGCAATCTGCTTATTATCGAGATTTGAAGAGTCTTTATCAGCTGTGTTTAAATTATTAATCAAATCGTTGTCTGCTAGCTGGGCAAAATAGGATTTCGGGAATAATTGCTAGAAATAAGAGGAATTAATTATTTTAGAACCGGACTTAATAGCAAATTGATTACTGTTTTTCCATTTCTTTAAGGTGAAAATTTTACGCAATGGGGATATAAACTGAAAACTTATCGCCTGGATAAGTATGGCCTAAACACAAAGCTTCGTTGCTTTGATAGGTAATGAATGCAAAATTTTTGGATCTATTTTATAATCTCAGACACAAAAGATTCTCCTAATTAATGGGTCATGGACATAAATGTTAGAAAATTTCCAGTCTCTTAGTTTTCATAGCCTTCATTGGTTCCTCATTGGTTTCCCTTTTTTGTGCGATCACTATCAAAGACTTCGTGAAAGGGAGGTTCATATATTGGTGGCAGGTAGTGCCTTTTTTCTTCGCATTTTGAGGTCTCCCGATCTCAAGAAAACTTTTATATGGCGAGTCATTTCTCTCAAATAGCCTCATCAAAATCCTTGATGCATGCAGTCTTACAAGATTTCTTGGCTCTCTTTTTGATTCGGACAACAAATCCTCTAAAAGTAGTTTAACACTCAATATTAAAGAGGTTTTTTTCCCCTAGCATATCTGCTTAATGTCGTGATGACGATATGTGTGTCTTAGGTTCATGATGTACTTTTATGATTTGGAGGAGAATCAGTGTTAAACCGAATCTTTACTCAGAAGTATTTGCAACGTCATAGAGATATCCATGCTAATTCTGTTCAACTACAATCTCGTAAAAAATTTCTTGGGAATCACTCCTTCTGTACGTATAAGCAAGCAACAAATCGAAAGACTGTGGGTTCAGGGGCGGATCTAGAAATTATTCTGAGGGGTGCTAAAACGTAAAGCTTGGTAACCAAGGGTGTTGCTATGCACAAACTCCGTACCCCCTGCTAATAAGCCATAATGAAATGAAAGTCTTCCATAAACTAAAAAGCCTGGATGCCGCGATTGATATAGTAATTTTTGCTACACTTTGATCAGAACTTGGAACTTTGGCTTCAGCTTTTATGCCAAACGCAATTTGCAGCTCTCCCCCTCATATTCACTTAGGGTACAAAAGTATAGAAACTGTAGTCAAATATGATATCATTGCCCGCAGTGGCAAAAGGCCCGAGCCCACAAATTTCCAAAGCAAAGTTTAATTTTTGACTCTTTGCAGCCATTTATTAAAACTTGATCATGGCTGGTGGAATGAAGCCCTTGAACATGAAGTGCAGTGCACGTCATTAGAGACAATAGAACAATAGAAAAAAGTCGGACAAAAGTTGAACACAGGGATTCAAACACAGCATGCATGGCATGCATTGACATATGATACCAAACCAAACAAATGAGGCCCTGAACGTTTCGCTATGGGCCTGCCGTTTTGAGTATTTTTATGAATTTGAAATCTTTAGAGAAAAAAGTATTCGTAGGAATGTAAGCAGGAATAAGAAGAAAACCCCTTTTGGTCAAGAATACTATGGGCAAGTTTTTGAGATGTTTTGTATGTAGTGCTTGAATGATTAACAAAAGAATAACAAGGGCTCGGGCAAGCTTTATCCTCTGAATATAAATCATACCTCATGGTCTATGAATAAGACGTGAAACACGGAGTTGAAACTTGAAACCGTTCTGTTATATAAACCAAAGCGTTTACAATTTCTGCCGTTACAGCATCGAGCACCAGGTAAAGATCGTCAAAAGACCTACGAAAACATATTGCAAATTTGCACTTCACCTAAGCATTCGTCGCGTGCTGTATCATAATTCAACTCCCCCTGGTCAACCTCAACTCCCCCTGTTCAAGCTCAACTCCCCCTGGTCATAAAACCACTTATACATTTGACTGTAGATTGAAGCGAAGAAACTCCCCCTGGTTTGGTCGGTATTCTTTGATGTTTTGGATTTTGAAATCCATGGGTTCTCGCGCCAAAGTTTAGAACCCCTCGACCTGGCACCGTGATTGGCTAGATTCACTTCCACGGGTGCAGAAAATCGTATAATTTACAGGCCACGGGTTCCTCAAGTGGCTGGTTATAAGAGGAGACAATGCTTTCCGAGTCTGTAGAATGCTATACAGTAAAACCAGGGGGAGTTTGATAACACTTCAATGCATGGACTGAAATAACAATGTTGAACAGTTGTGAGACGGGGCATTGAAGCGGATATAACAATTTCAGGAGATGTGCATACTTCTCGGTAAAAGAGATAATAAATGGTTTAAATAATTATAAACAAAATTGCGATAGAATAAGCTTTAATCCCCAAAAAGTTTTTCCTCAAATCTGAGGGGTGCTCGAGCCCCTTTCGCACCCCTCTGGATCCGCCCCTGGGGTTGAAGAAGCAAGCTAGTAGCCCTCCGTCTCCCGCATTCGAATGCTCTTGCTTTGCGAAAAGTAGAAGAGGCAATGCATTTTGAGCAACTTCCAAATTATCAGACCGTGTACCAGAGTGGGCATGCAATACTGTCTCACCCTAGCAGATGCTGCGAGATGGCTTTCGTACACGGTATGCCTTTTCAGCAATCTAAATCTGGCAGGTTGGGCAGGATACGTCAGTCTACAGTCCTCCTCCTGGTTCCACCCCTGCCATACCCTGGGTACCAGAGCCTCAGAGAGTCTCCTCGTAAAATTTTCGTCGTAAACCTTGATGCAGCCACGTAGCTGCAGATGTCGGCTAGGGTGGGCAAACTCGAGCAAGAACCATACCTGAGGGGGGCAGGCTTTAAAACAAGAAAACAGATACCGTATTTACTCTAATATTTCCGCTGCGGGATTAGCGTTTCAACGTTACAAAAAAGGCGGGATTATTAGAGAGGCTTATAAACAAACGAGAAATAGGGTCAGTCTTTGTTTTCGAAAATTCTTTTAAATCTAGACCACTTTTCCTTGTTAGATCACAGTTAGTTCAATTGGTGCGGTCATAAAATTTTCAAAGGCAACACCCAACTGTGTAGCGATAAAAATTCGTTAAAATAAGCCTTGAACTCTAGGGGATACATATTGTATATCAATATGATGTGATTAATATAATATAATATAATACAATATAATATAATATAATATAATATAATATAATATATATAATATAATATAATAAATATAATATAAATAATATAATATAATAAATAATAATAATAAATATAATATAATATAATATAATATATATAATATAATATAATATAATATAATATAAATATAATATAATATAATATAATATAAATAATATAATATAATATAATATAATATAATATAAATATAATTATAATATAATATAATATAATATAATATAATATATATAATAAATAATATAAATAATAATAATAATAATATAATATAATATAATATAATATAATATAATATAATATAATATAATATAATATAATATTATTATGTTTGATTATTCATGGCTTTTTCAAACACATTTTAAAAATCAAACATTGTCCTGCATTCTTAAAGACTCATCTTTGCCCCTCTAATCATCCAACCATGGCTACCAAAGAGCGTGAGATTCAACTTTTTGTTTGGAGGGGCAAGCCCTGATAAATAATTGTAAAAACACCCATAATTTACAAATAAACGTACTTTACTTATACTAATTTACTTATACTACTTACTACTACCAAAGCCCCCCACCCCCTTGCCCCCCGGTTTCTCGGTCCTTACTGGCTACGCCACTGCCTGAATCATGTTTCTTGTTTGCTGCCAAATCATTTGCCCGCGCAATCTTCTATCATAGATTATGATCCCAACATGGTGGATTTTCATTTCATTTGACATTGTCATTTCAAAACGAAACAAAACTAATTCAGGCCGAGAAATCTAATCCCGACCGATAAATCTAATCCCGACAGCGGTTCTCATATCCGAACTGTCCAGGTGGTTTTGACCGTTGATAACTTATCTATCACCAACCGCTCCGGCGCTTCTATATCATTGGTCCCATTGCCTCAGTTTGATAATGAGATCATTTTGGCGGCAATTTGTTTTCTTTGGATGAGGCAGTGGTAACGATGAACACTCTTCCGTCATTTTTTCGGCAGCTGTGTGATAAACCAAGCTCAAAAGAAATAAAGTGTATGCAATGGAGTCCAAAGAGTGATCTGATCGCCATTATAACAGCTGAAGGCGAGGTAAGCTTAGGTTGGTGAGTCTTCATATCACAACCGGGAAATTAGGCCTCCTATAGACTGCGATTTTTGCACCACAACAGTTATTTAAAACACCTGCTCTCATATTTTTGACTGAAAAAATACCCTTTATGCCCATCAATTTTTCCCTAGGCTACCTCTTCGCTAGTTTGGTTAAACTTCTTTTTTTTCTAGGGATGATAGTCATAATAGTGTGTTATAAACATTTTATCAGCAATAAGCTCAATCTTTCTTTATAATATAAAGTTAAATTTAGTGCCACTTAAATCTAAGAAACTCTACTAGAATTATATTCTAATTAATTAATATTTTGACTTCTCAAGACGATTGCATTTGTATCACTGTTAACAAAGAATATCAGATAATGTTAGCAAAGTTTGTGACATTGTCTATGACAAAGTAGTAAAAGGTAACGCTGTTACTAAAAGAATCATTTGCGTACAACTAAGCCAACAGAAACATATTGATTCATAGATCTTAATAACCATTTTCTTATAAAAATTTTGAATATATACCTAACATTACAAAAGTGGTTTCTTAATTCAAGGTTCGGTTACATAGACTCTATTGGGCAAAGGTATGGAGCTATAGCGAAAAAGGATGTACCTTCTCAGCACTAACTTGGAAACCGGATGGAAAAGGTTTGCATTTATAGTCAAACTAGATTATTAGGTCAACAAAATTAACAAGATTAAAAATAGTGATTGAAGAGAGCTTGAAACAGCTTCCTGAAAAGTTTTTAGTTTTCTAGCTGTCTCACTTGAAAACATTTAAAGGTAATCTAAATGCTTCTATACCACAATTAGTGACATTTCAAGGATTTCATCTCACATTTTGTTATATCTTGAAATAAGTGCTGAAGATTTCAAAAATGCTCCCTTCATGATAAGCTGCTTTATACCCCTTAATTTCTTCTCATAGTGGTAAAAGCAGAGGTAAATGCTCAGCAATTGTCACTCAATGAAACAGAAAACATGGTCTTTCACCTATTGTAGCAGAATCAATTTAGAGAGGTTGTTTCACCTAGAGGATAGGATATATTTTTGTCAAAAAATTAAATCTAATTATCAATATTGTTTTAATTTTAGATTTCAAATTGTTATGTTTAAAAAAGGTATAACAAAAACTTTTGCTATGTTTAGTTCTAGCAGTGGGTGATGAAAGTGGATCAGTAAGGCTACTTGAAGTCGAGAATTGCTCTGTCATGCATCAGAATGATCTTGCAGCACCAATTACGTCAATGGAATGGTTTGAATCACAAGATGGGTATGCAAAATAAGTTATCACAAAATGGTAGCTTACCTATTGTGAATTTTGAAATGGAATAGGCATATTTTAAAAAAAATGGTGTGTACATAGCTTCAGTGTTTTGTAAAATAGTTGCTCACTGTTTCTACGAATAAGTATCAAATATGCAAATTTTAAGTGGATTCATTCAGAAAGGCTGTGTCATTGGTTAGCTTCTATCTACTGTTTCTATTTGCCAAAGTATTGACCTATATAATAATATAATATGTGAATAAATTGAGTATCATTATGAAGTATATTAGTTTTGATAGTTGAAACATGACATTTCAAGTATGTTTTCCTTATCAAGTCAAGTCAATACAGGTTGCAATGACATAATTATTGTTATATGTTCTTTATTTCCTGCAGCAACATGTCAGTTTTGGTTGTTGGAACTAAGGTATTTCTAAGATCATTTAATGGTTATCTTTTCTATTTTATTTAATTCTTTTTTTTCATTTTATTGTGTAGACAGAAGGAGTTCATTTTCACCTTAGGACTCCATTGGTTATATTTTCAATTGGCAAGTGGCCTCAATTGGGCAACCTCAATAACCATATGCTCACATTTCTGATTGGCCTGAGTGTTTTGATCTTTGTTCAGATGTTTAACACTGTGAAGAGTGTCAGACGAAAAGCTTTAGTATTACTCACAAAGTTTTTATTTTTTTAAAGCCATTTTTTAAAGCCAAGATTGTTTTCATTGTGCTTTGTTGCAAAGTATGCTAAAAATCAACATTCCTTTAGGAGTTTGTATGAAATGGTAATATTTTTACATGAATGTAAGGAATTGCTTTCATGTAGGCAAGAACTCTACAATAGGCATCATTCAACTTCTGGTTTGTTTATTTTCAAAGCCAACACCAAATTCAAATTTAATTCAAGCCAATTTTTTATCTCTACAGAGTGGACACATTGAATTATTTGTCAATGGCACATTCAAACTCATCTCAATTTTCACGGTGAGATTAGAACCTGATCTTCTTTTATTGAATTTTGCCTTATTAAGTGAAGAATTTGCCTGCTACTTTCTCTTATTTCTTATAATAAATAGGTGCTCAACCATTTAATCATTCTTTTATGTTTTATAAATTTCAGCATTAATTATCTATCAATAACCTGTTGACTGCTGATTACTTTTCTTGAGATTGTGCTTGCTACCTGAACTTATCTTGATGTTTCTTTGACTTGTTCGTTTCTTGAGTTTCCCCTAGTGTTTCTTTGCATCTTCTTTTTTGAAAGTCAGGCTTTTTTAATCAGTTATATTTAAAGACGGGTTTTCTTTCAGAGCCAGTGCATCTGTGATGTCAACATGTCCAGAGATTTAGGAATTTTGACATCAGTGTCATCCTCAGAAAGAAGTGACTCTCAGCAAGCCAACAAATTTTCTTTGGTAAGTTTTGCTCTTTTTTGTTTTAAAAGCATCTTGCTTTTGTATTAGTGTTAACAAATTCTGCAAACCAGATTGTCTTGCTCTACACATTCATAACTCTGTTTATACTGAACACTAAACACTAGATTTGTTTAAAGTAATTTTTTAAAGCTATTCTTATATATGTCAGGTTTCTTCTTCTTGCAATTGTCATTAGCTTTCAATCTGATTAATAAAATCAATTGATTCTATAATATGAACTTTATATTTCACTTATGTTAATTTTAGTATAAACTAGATCTACTCTCATCACGATCAAACGAAATAAAGGTGCTTTCCAAAAAGTATGAAGAAATGTATAGTTTGCTTCAGGTGGGTAAGAATACAGTTCATATTTAGCAGAAAATGAATCATTTGTTTAATTTTTTGGACTACTAATTGAAATAATAGGCATCATTTTAACCTGTTACCCTTTTAGCAGCTCTTTTTTTTAATAGAAATGGGCTGATTGGTTTACGTATCTTGAATTGAATTTTTGTAAAAAGGCACTCTTTTTGCCTTTCTTGAAAATTGCTAATTTTTTCAATTTGCAATCAGAAACTCGATGCTGAGCTGAAAGAAGTTTCTGAACTCTGGGAAAATAATTTACAAAAAGTTAGCTCAAAGTTTGACAAATTGGCTGAGGTAGGGCTATTTTTCTTTTTTTCTTAGTTCTAATTCTTCTTGATTTTCAGTTGTTAAGTATTTCAATTAAACATTTCTGTACCACAACCCTAAAAATAACATGACGTGGTATGCTGAAATAGTTTTCACCTGACACTCGTCAGAGTACAAACGCCAGATAATAATAAACAGCATAAATTTATATCCAGATGCTGATTGAAAATATAACACCCTTACTTTTGGCCAAGCAACTAACCAGAAGTGTCAATACATGTCATAGAAGTGGCTGCCTTTATATGAATTGTTGTATGAAACTTTCAAACTATATGATTTCGTTTTTTGTCAAATTCTGACAGTTTAGTCATATTAATTTCTTGGCTTATCTTATGTGCCTCTTCTATAGAAATGAAAAAGGTTGAGCACACTCTCTTAAAGTCATACCAGCCATTGTTACCTATCATTTCATGTCAAACTGCTGTGGGAAACAAAAAGGAAATAGAGAGCTTGACTCAAAATGTTTACTTTTTTTAAAATCTATTTTTAAACTTTGTACCACCAAAAGATTGTCTGAAAAAGGAAATCTCTGTCGTATTTCTTTACATCTAGAACACTGAAGCCCCATGCATAATTGAAACCTTTTATCTTTGTAGATCTTGCCTGACGATACCAGTATTTTGAATGAATTTCTGATACTTTTTTCATGCGGTGTTTTGAGGTAACTGACATTTTCAAAGACACTGCTTCTTTTTCAATTTTTCTTGGTCATTATTGATCTAAGGACTTTTAAATCATATTTTTATTTCCTTATTCTTTGTTAGTTTTCAAGTGTTTCAGTTCACTCAGTCCCAGAGTATTTATATAATGCTTGTAGCCACTATATTGACATTTTTGTTTTTGCGGCTAGTCGATTTTTAATAAATTAACAATTAAAAACCATTCATGATTAGTTAAAATCTATACATTAATAATCAAAAAACATGTCTTTTAGGCCTGAGCTGCAGTCTTTTCTTGTCAATGAACTGACAATGAAGGTAACAAGGCACCAAGTCATTTGTTTTCCTATTTAATTACTGTTGTGAAGTTTAAGTTTAGGTATTATCCCTCGCGTGCAATTAGAAGAGAACAGTAACACGTGATAAGTGCAAAGGTCACAGGTCAGCCATGTATAGGAAACAATACATACATGTTATAGGTCATAGGGCTAGGTCATTATGCCATATAAGGTAATAACGGAAACACACATGGGCGTAATAGATCAGATAGCAAGAACTGTAGGTATTCAGTTACGAGAAGGAGCTCCAAGAGATAGGTCGTAATATAGAGACAGCCACTCCCTGGCATAGTCCAGTGGAATGGTGAGATGTAACTCACGCGGATTTGTCAAAGTAATAACAATCAACCGGTTAGTCGTAATAAGGCCTTATGTAAATAATGCATATAAATATAAACACGTCAAGAAGGTGTCTTCATCGTCTCTGCCCTGAGAGTCCGGAGAGAGAGAAAACCTTTACAGCAATTACCCTGTCTTGTTTCAAATACACTTCCAGTTTCAAATTAATTTACAAATCTTTCAAAGCAAATTTAGTTTAGTGCGTAATGTGGTTTACTACCAGCCTTCGTGTTCACAGACCTGCAAGCTGTTTTGTTCATGAACTAGGACTCGTACTTGTTCTCTGCATGATAGTTTCATTTATCTGAGAACAAAATGATAGCTATTTGTCTTTCCTTGCTCGATTATTCGATTATTCGCAAATGTTTGATTATTTGTATCTTTGTGCTCCTAGTTTTGTTTTCTAAAAGGTGACATCTCAAATATTCGACAGGGTTTACGGAAACTTGGTACAGACATCAATGCATCTTATGCCGATATTGAAACTCATGTCAATGACAATGTGGAATCGTGAGTTTGGTTCTTTAGCAATATTCTGTAGCCTCACCATCAACACCCTGTAATGCTTTACATCCCAATCACATTTCTGAATAGAATTAAAGCACTTGCAGCTTTTCGTTAGCCAATTCAAGCTTATCGAGCCTTTGCAAGCTTCTATCGAAAAAGGAAGTATTGCTGTAACAAAACGTTTTCTAACCACCTTTGCACTATATACACTCCTTTTTGCAGTTTATGCAATCAGTTATCCATGATGTTATCTGAACTTCTTGGAATGGCTCGTTGGTACGAGAAATTTGGCCTTTTAGGACTGTGTGAATCAAAGCTCCAAGGTGCTAATTTAACAACTTTATTTTATTTTCAAGATACACTAGGCAGTTTACATGGAATTTTTTATCAAAACACGTACTCTCTTTTATTCTAACAGCAGCTAATGTTTTTGAAATGCTACATTTTTGGGTACAAATTTTGTCCGTTGAAATTTTTCGAAAATTTTATCAAATTTTTTGAATGTTCCACTTACTCCATGTACAGTCCTTCACTTTCACGTCATATTCTTTTTGGGGTGCCCCACTCCCTATTTTTTTGTGGGGTTTATTAGACGAAACGTGTTATATTTCCTTTCTAAATTGTCTTCGAACAAGAATTTCACTTGAGGATTCCTTCAACCTACTTG
The DNA here is from genome assembly GCF_013076305.1 of Rhopilema esculentum. The sequence continues at coordinate 165,367 of NW_027020228.1, read as the reverse complement.
ATATTCAGACCTAGCTGATGTTCAACTATCGATGTTAGGTGCTACATGTTCCAGTACTATGTGAGCCCCCTCTCATTTATTCCGATTTTTTGTTTTTGAAAATTCACGGGGGGGGGGGGGTTTGCTGCTAACTGTTAGATGTTTTCTTGCTCCTTTTTTGTTTTTTACTATTGCACTGGATTTTTTTCTTATAAGAATGTACACGATACTTTGGCTCCTTTATGTTGAAAATCAAAGAGCTGCTCAGGTATAAAGCTGATACATTTATTCTCATTCTTTTTTCGAGTTATCTTGCTTTTAATGATAATTTCTATGTCTGTTATGTTTTGCAGACTTAAGATCAATAAGATAAAAATGAAATTTTGTCACTGTTTACTTTGCTTAATCGTTATTTCAACTTATTTAGAAGTGTGATTTTATGTGCTGTTTTGTCAGTGTATAGTGTATATTGCATAATGCTAACAATGAAATAATTGCATCACAAAGTATTTCAAGAAATATAAGTTAGGTATCACCAATGACAACATTTCTTATACGATATTAAAACCGTGAACAGATTGGTGGCTTGTTGCGGAAAGAGACGGAAGAGGCGATCAAAATTTTGTTCTAAGCGTTACCAGGACTCATTTTTTATTCCTTTTCAAACGTCTCAATCCATCACTTGCTTATTAATTAATTGTTTTTAAACACCATAATTTCTTTCAAAGTGTGATGGACGAGGATATAGTGAGGCTTGGTGCTTTTTTCAAATGGTTGTCAGGAGGTAATTCTCTCTCAATGTTTTTCTGTATTACTTCTAATCTAAAAAGTAGCCTATGCCTTTTCAGAACTTGTAATGAAATGTCTCAAACATTGTTTATCTATAGAAGAAATTTATGCAAATAAGCGATGGTAAGATGGAGGCAGGCCAGTAATGAAATGTTCGTTGCCTCTTTTCTAGCAATCTTACTATTAAAAGAATAGTTTTTTAACAAAGCAGGTTCAAAAACACCCTGCAGACTTGGACCTTATGAATGAATGGAAGGAGGAAGAAGCAGAAAAAGACTCTATACAGCCTCCTCCTCTACTCCATCGCCCCCCCCCCCCTTGTCTTAGTGGATTGGCTACGGACTTTATCTTAGTGGATTGGCTACGGACTTTATCTTAGTGGATTGGCTACGGACTTTATCTTAGTGGATTGGTTCTACGAACATTTTAAGCGAATTCACATTATTATCGCAGTTTGTTGAAAATATCAAATGCAATTCTCAGGCACCGCGGAGCAGGAGAGGGGGGGGGGGGGATTTGCTGAGGGGGCTTTGGCTCCCCACATTTTGCAAGAATGCAAAATATTAAGTAATAAACTACCAATAAAATCCTCTTTATATGGTTTTAGCCCCCCCCCCACTTTTTTAGACCCTCTATTTTTCTCAACGCTCCGCGATGCCCGATTCTTCGTCATTAAGACTCTTCTATTTACAACAGTGATGTACCGGATATCAGACGAGACTGTTCCAGCGATGTTCAAAGAGGTATGCCCTGCTATTTTTCAAGAATTCTTTAAAATTCTTTCTGCAGAAGTTCGATATCTTTCGATTCAGAATCGTGTTAGGACTTCGTCTTTCATCAAACACACTCCTACTTAATAAGATTGGAAGTTTTGTGAGTCACGCTTGGCGGTGGAAAGCTCTAATTGGATACAAAGATATATGGCCATGCTTGTATAAAACTGGGGCTATGTTAATCAAGCGTGGATACTTGTTTTGATGTGAGCCCCCTTTTATGAATGAGTAGGGAACCTGGATGCTTTCGGCCATAGGCCAAAATTCGCTCAAGAATCCAGAAGAAACTAAACCTTTAATGAAGATTATTTCAAAGTCATTGGGAAGCAAAGTTCATCTAGTAAATAAAACGATAGGAAATATATACAAGTTAATTATGTTTTATGGAATGACAGGAGGAATAACCTCCGAATTTCACCCAATCGTAAAATAAAACATAAATTAGACAAATTTTTAAGTTCAAGTCTGCCATAATTTTAATTACGATTTACTACTTGGCAGGGTAGCAATAAGATATATTGAAAGCATGAACCTGACAAGGATCTATGACAATTTTTAACAAAATGGCTTTCAATATTTGCCTAGAAGTCAATTATATTGTCTCAACTATCTGTTTCTTAGCTGATGTATCTTCAGTCATTGAATGTTTCATATAAATCCAAACCATATAATGTTGATTTCTATATCCATAAATTCTTGTGGCACTTTTAAGAGGGTTTTCTCGGAGGATGGAACATGCGCTGTTGAAAAGGCCATCTCAGAGAACCGGGTAACGAAGCCATTTGGCTGAATGCACCCCTTACTTTAGCAACGCCGTAATACAAAATGCACTCCTGACTACAACGACGCCATTAGGGAAAATTCACCCCTGGCTCTAACCACGCAATTAAGCCGAATGCACACGTGACTATAACGACGCCATCAAGCCAAATGCACCCGTGACTATAACGACTCCATTTAGCCAAATGCACCCGTGACTATAACGATTCCATTAGGCTGAACACACCCCTGACAGTAACGCCGCCATTTGGCCGAAGTCACCCCTGACCATTACCCAATATCTTTTCTTTACTTTAAGGTTGGTTGATAGGACTTTTATTATCTTCTTTTTGGTTGTTTTCTTGACTAGAAAAACTCTACAATTATTTTGAAACCATTTCCACATTCGACCGAGAAGCTGTGCCTTCTCCACCTTAACCCTGTTTTTCCCGGTCAGTGGGGGTTATTAGTTGATAAGTGCAGGTATCTTCAATCGGATACAGTTTTAACTCCGTATTTTATAGCGTTTGGCTGACTTGATTTTTACATGAAATTTCATGGTTAATTTTTATTTTAGCACCTTCAAGGTTGAAAAATCGAAGAGCCGAACTCTTATCTGCTTTTTGCTTTTTGTTCAAACCTTAGAAGAGGGTTGTGTATGAAGGGTTCGCAATTGCTCTTCGGCCATTACAAAGAATCAATCATTCGCGCATACCTTTTCTCACGTTACTTGATCGAAACCTGAATACAAGTTTCTGTATACCTTTAGACATAATCTAACGTTTTACCAATTCTGATTTGGTTATTTTGTTATTGTCTTCAGTTTCCTGCTTCTACTAATCTTCGATCTTCATTCCAAATATACATGGTAAAAGTAATATGCAATTTTGAGTGAAATCTTGATATAAATAACGTCAGTATTTTTGCAGTTTAGTGAAGAAGAAAACTCACGTATCCTTGAGTTCTTGCAAACACATTTGGTCAAGGTATTTTATTTTTGGATCGTTAGCTGTTGCTTTTTATGCTTATTTGAAAACCAATAGAACTTATAAACTGAATCAATGTTTTCAACCCTTAAGGTCTTCCCTAGTTACTTGATGTTGAAGCTTACGTTGCCATGTTAGGTTTTTGACAATTATTTTTATGAATATTCTTTCATATCTGTTTTTAGAGTAAAGATGAACAGTCATTCCACTTAGAACGGTTTAGAAGAGTAAGTCTATTGAATTTCTTAAATACATCTTTTATTCTATTGTTCTTAAGATAATAATTTTATTATAATGACTTCTTTTTGCCATCATTTGTTTTTGCCATCGTTTAATGAAGTGCCTCCTGGTTGTCACAATATTTGCAAGGTTGTTGTTCTCTCCTTATCTTTTTACCGTATTATTAAAGCACCCATACTAAAAAGGAAGTACACCAAATTTCGTTTCCACGAATCTTCTGTATAGCAACATATCGACGATTGCAAAATATTATTAATCGCTTTTTGCAATTTTCATGGCTATTTTCTATTGTATGATCATGATTCTGCAGAGAATTGAAAAACCAACTCCGTGGTACCGATTTGTCGAATCAACACCAAGCCTTAGAGGTGCGCTCTGTTCAATTTTTATCTTGTGCTCCTACATCGTATGTAATAAGACAGGCAAAATACATTATTCCAAACAGAAGCGATGTTAATGTAATGCCATGCAAACTACTTATCTCATATGAAAGACCTGGGTACTAGTGTTTACAGTAGTGACATTTCTTATAAAGTTATTGCTCTGGTTGTACATAATCAATAAGCGCAACATTGGACTGTTTTCGTGAATGAATTATATCCTCTCTTTTTGTCTATCTGTTTGAAAGATTCATCTGAAAACAGCATTCAGTACCACTAGCTGGAAATGACGTAATTTCACGTCCGCATAACTGGGTCGTCATAAAACGCAGTTAAACTTATTACATGGTCAATGCAAAAATAGAATATTTAGTCACACCAATTGATAGAAGAAAGGGTTGTCCATGCGTGAATTAGAAGAAGATAACAGTATGTAGAATAGTGAAGAATATCCAAATTATACGATTTTGTCGAATTGGGCGTTTATTTATCATTCAGGATAAATGTCTCAGCCAAACTGAAATCTCAAAATATTTCTTATGCAAGGCTAAAAGTAATTTTGAAATCGTCTAGAGAATTTTGTGGTCATTCCATCGGAGAAAGATGCATCCTTGGTTGAAATGGCTGACAAGCTTCGAAAGGGTATCGATAAAATTTTTGAGAATGTTACGGTGAGAACAAGAAGCTTTTAGCTTGCATTTTCCTTTAGTCAATGTTTATGTTAATGAATGGAATTAGCCTCATGTAGGTTAAATTCCACTGTACAACCTTTTTGTTGGTTAATATTTTGATATCGTGCACTAACTCTGTTAAATGTATATGCCTTTCTATTAAAAATGATAAATAGTATTACAATGACTGCATTTGACGTGTAATTCGCTTCTTTTCTGCCTCTCAATTTTTTCATTATTCGCTAGTTTGGAACAAAAATTTCTCCACAGGCAACTTTTTCCCATTATTTTCCTTTTTGTTTCAGACAACGGCAACAGAATCGTTTTGTTGTCAAGATGGCTCAATAATTACATCGTTTGGGTAAGCAAAAATAACCTAGGATGATAATGATGAATATGAAAATATAAAACGTTTATTGATTCGAATTTTATAAACACCTTTCTTCTCGTGCTTAAAGCGGCTAACGCTTAAGATTCCTTATGACAAAACTCAGGACACAATTCCTGCAGTTTCGCCATGTTTTGTTCTTGAAAAGGTTCGAATAACCTCGTCTCTGTTTTTGCAGCGAACACAAAGAAATTTGCTCTCGGAGGTTTTCATGGTTGGTATACTTCGGTGAATTTTCTTATTTATCAAATAATGTTCTAAGGGTACTATCCTCACATTCTTCTCGGAAAGGTTTTTTTGTAGCATGCAACTGTACCTACTGTTTCTTATGCTTATTCCTATCTTCATGCTACTTTTGTTAGTCATGAACATATTGTGTGTCAGTCATAAAATTTTGAATTGCTTAAATAGTGTTGAATTGTGATATTGATATAAATAAAGAAAATTGTTATTCATATTCTGTCTAGTTGACTTGAATGGTTTTCAATTTCTGTCGATATCTGTACCCGATTTTTCTTGGATTCCTTTTAACATTCTCTTTCGCCGCTAGTTCTGATCACAAAATGGATGGCAACTCCGACCTGACGTTCAAGCTTTATTGCACAAGGACTTCGGGCTGTACCACTTGATGCAGTGGGTTTTGAGAAATAAGAACATCGGTCTTTCTAGCACGCAGCTTTCATTATGCTATTTACGCATCTCAAAGAACGTTGTTGCTTTTTAGGAAAAATGGACAAAAGGATACATTTCTATGCGCTTTGCCTTGCACTTGCAACTCTGATACCTTTTACATAATAGAGATGGATACCGGGTGGGTATCTGATCGCCTTTATAACCATTCAGAGCTGGTAACCTTGCTTTTAATTTTTTACAAGCTTTCGCTTTTATTGTTTTACCATGATATCATATTATTTCGACCACCAGGAACCCAGTCAATTTGCCGGTCCTCACTTTGTCAATCGATGTTAACAAAATCCCAAATCAGAGCAGGTATTGTTACGTTTTCGAGTTTTAGAAAAATGTGTCTTAAAAGTTGATTTTCCTGTAAATTTTTATCATCGTTGTTTCAATTGAGGTACTCTTTATATAAAGCTTAAAGGTTTTTCGATTTAAATGATAATACAACATCTAGTTTTTGTTTCTATATTTTCAAATGATTAGAACGTGTTGGTCTAATACATGATTTTTAGTTTCTGAGGATCCAGTTATGCGTCGTTAAAATCGTTCTTGGCGATTAAGTTTACGAGATGTACCAGTATGCTTTTGAAAGGATATATTAACAACAAATTGCCCAAAAATTTAAAAACAGATTTTATTGATACAAATTTTCAAACTTTCTCAAACTTGATACAGATCTTTTTGATACAGATTTACAGATTGCAATTTGTAAATTTAACTAGAATTGCAATGTAAAATTGGTTTTTTTCTGAGATGTTCAGCAGATACTATTTCGATCATCCGAACGAAAGGGCAGTCGTTGTTCCATTCAGCCCTGTTGTCTCTTTCTATTTCAGAACTGACTGCCAATCAACAGTGATCTTAGATGCACACTTTTACAGTGAAAATTCCATCGCGTTAATCCTAGAAGGCACTGGCAGCTCAGAACCGGTCCGGATATTAGCCTTGCTACAGCTGCCGCACGTCTCGGCTGCCGATTATCACCGTTGCTCACTGGAAAACCTTCAGCATTTGTAAGTATGAATTTGATACTTGCTTAATAGTCAAAATACGCGATTGATGAAACTATCATAGTTTGACTCACTCGGCTGCATGATATAATTTCTTGATATAACTTTGGTTTCTTTCTCTTAAAAGGTCAGCTACAGATGTTTCAACGTATATTACAAAATGGAGGCACACCGAATCATTCGATCCAGTTATCATGACGGCCAGCTGTACAAGAAAAGTTTCTTGCTTGGTATATATCATTTTCTAGTATTAAATGCCATTAAATATAGTATGCTATTAGATCTTGGGTATGTTGGTTATGAACTTTCATCAAATTGTTTATGCTACGGATTACTATGCCGATTGTTGTCAGCAATACGTTTCGCGTATATGATGTAAGGATACTGAATTCTATCATACACTTAATGTGTCAGTTACTGAAGTAATGTGTCGATAACGACCATTTTTGCCATCCATCATTATCAGACACAATGTTTGGTATATATAGTTACATTAACCATCTATAAATGAACCGTCAAAATATTTAAATATCCAATGGCTTTTACCGGCTGTTAGAAGCAGCATAGGAATTCATAGGCCCCTAATCAATTGAGTTTCTTTAGAAAGTGCAAAACCTCTTTTCGAGGACATAAAGGCAAAATTTTCGAATTTCTGTCCTTCCCTGAGAAAACGTCAGGTAAAGACAACCTGATTAATAGCTTTGAGCCAAAACATAATTATTCAAATATTTCTGAAAAAGAAAATCAACTTTTTAGAATGTATTGAATTTTTTTCGAAACGATTGCTTGCAAAACTTTTTAATAATATCGTAACGTGAAATTCGTTTTCAGTTATCTAAAAACAGAAGACGTGTACAGATTTATGATATGGATGCGGAGGAAGAGGAAGAAGCAGATGAGTCGGACGAAGAAAGTAATATAGATGAAAATTAATGGCAACGCGAGTGCATCAAAACAGCGTATTTTTTAACTTAACTTTCAACTTTTAGCTGGCTGCTTAAAAAGTGACAAAGTGGTAACAAATTACAGGTTTATTTGTACGCAAATCAATAGTCATCCGTGTTATCGAAATCTGTCAACAGTGTATCTGAAATCTTCTTCTTGAGACGAAGAGTTGTCTAAAAACAAAAGATTAAAACAGCTAATGATAATTTTGAAACTTAATTAGATTTTGTTTCTTTGAGAACAAGTGCTCATCCTGTTTCCAAAGGAAAAGGAAAAGATTGTTATATGCAGTCCTTGAAATTGCATTTTAATTGTAATGGAATTGCACTGTACATGTATTGAAATTGCATTTTAATTGTAATGGAATTGCACTGTACATGTATTGAAATTGCATTTTCATTGTAATGGAATTGCACTGTACATGTATTGAAATTGCATTTTCATTGTAATGGAATTGCACTGTACATGTATTGAAATTGCATTTTCATTGTAATGGAATTGCACTGTACATGTATTGAAATTGCATTTTCATTGTAATGGAATTGCACTGTACATGTATTGAAATTGCATTTTCATTGTAATGGAATTGCACTGTACATGTATTGAAATTGCATTTTCATTGTAATGGAATTGCACTGTACATGTATTGAAATTGCATTTTCATTGTAATGGAATTGCACTGTACATGTATTGAAATTGCATTTTAACTGTAATGGAATTGCACTGTACATGTATTGAAATTGCATTTTAATTGTATTTTATTGTAATTTAATTGCATTTTGATTGCACTGTAAGGGTGTTTTATTCTGTTTTGTGGTCTTGTATTTTCTTGTATGTTTTGTATTGCTTTCAATCTATTGTATTGCATTATAACTTCGCTGTAATTTCAATTTAATTACGTAAAAATTATATTGTAAGTGCTTTAAATTTTATTGTATTGTTTCTGCATTAATTACAATGCAATTATAGTGCAATTAAACAAATCACAATAAACGGTGTGATTGGAGAATTTTTTCCGCTTCAAAGCCAATCAAAGATTTGGAACCTATGCTATCACACTACGTTACAATACAATAAACACATTACAATATAGTAAAATTAAAAAATATCGTACAATACAACACAATTAAAATGCAATAGCAACGAACAAGTATTTATATTGCAAGTACAATGCAATTCCAATGCAATTACAAAACACACAGATTACAATAAATAAAACAAAATAACAAGAATTAAAATAAATGAAATAAATAAATTACAGTGAAATAAACAAGATAAAATGAAGTGAAATAAACAAAAAATAAATAGGATAAAAACAATATAAAAAAAGAAAATCAAATAAAATTATTAAATGGAACAAAAATCAATAAAATTGAAAAAGGAGTAGAAAAAATATTTCTCATAAAAATGAAATAAAACAGAATAAAGAAAATAAAAAGAATGAAACAAGGCAAATAAAAGGAGATAAATAAAATGTCGGAGATAAGATAAGAAATAAAGGAGATAAGAAAAACTACAATGAATAAAATGAAATATAATAAAGTAAACAATAAAAAGGTATCAACTATAAAAATGATAAATAAAATGATATCAAATATAAGAAAAGATACAATAAGATAAACAAGATAAGTTAGACGGAGAAGAAATGAAAATAGATAACAAATAAGTAAATAAAATATAAACGATAAAAAATAATGTTAAATGTATAAAATGGATAAAATAAATCAAAACAGGATTAAAAAGTGATAATATATAAATAGAGAATAAAAGAACAAATAAATAAAAAGATAAAAAAGAAAAATATAATAAATGAAAATAAAAAACATAATAAAATATAATGTAAAAATAATGATAATAAATTAAGAAAATATAAGTAAACTAATGAAATAAGTTAAATACAAAAATGAAATGGATAAAATAAATATTATTACTAAAATAATTTAAAATAAAACGAACAAAAAATGTAAAAAATTAATGAAAGCAAAAAGGATAGAAGAAGTAAACTGAAATTAAAATAAAGAAAATATCAAGTAATTCCAAATGAAGAAAATGAAAAAATGAAATAAATGAATAAATTAAACAAAATGAAATAAATAAAATGAACAAAACAAAATAAAAGAAAACAGATAAAAGAAATAAAAAATAAATAAAACAAAATATTAAATATAAAAAAGAACATAAAAATTGAATAAATAAAATTTCATAAAACCAATTAAATAAAATATAATTTTAAATATATTTTATGATACTATTTATATTTTATTTATATTTCATAATTTTAAAAACGTAAAGTCACATCAAATAAAAGAAATAAAATGATAAATAAAAAAATAATTAAAATGAAATATATAAAATGTAAAACATGTAAAACAAGATAAAATAAACATGTGAAATATGTAAAACAAGATAAAAGAAACAATAAAAGAAAAGAAATTAATTGTAATTTAATAAAGACAAAAAATAAAATTTAAATAAAATAGGCAGAAAATAATATAATTAAAATACAACAAAGAAAAAGGAAAGAAAAGAAACAAAAAATGAAATTTATGAAATATGATAAAAGAAATTTATAAAAAATTAGTAAATAAGACATAAAAAATAAAATAATTAAAATATAATGTAATAAAATCTAATAAAATTGCAATTAAAATGTAATTTCAATGCTGTTTAAAATACGATACTATTCAATAATACACACACAAGAATGCGATTTCGGTGCAATTAAATTTAAAACAAAAACAAGAAATGAAATAAAACAAAATTGAATGAAATAAAATATGATACAATTCAATTACAATGCAATCACAATATAACGACCATGCAATTAGAGTACAATTTTCATGGAATCAATATGCAATACAAACATCGAAATACAACACAACACAATGCAAAACAATAAAATACAATTATATTGCCATTACAATTCAATTAAAATGCCATTTCAATGCAATTACGATACAAGACAATACAAAACAATAAAATACAATTACATTGCCATTTCAATGCAATTACAATGCCATTTCAATGCAATTACGATACAAGACAATACAAAACAATAAAATACAGTGATATTGCAATTGAAATAGAACACATAACAGACAACACAAGATTAAACAACACAATTACAATGCAAAATTTGCCAAATCTTGAAAGCATCATTATTTTATTTCCTGGCTTTGCATTATAATATTCCTGGCTAACCAATATTGCATAACTATATCAGCTTACTTTTTCACTTTCCAAAAACCTACTGGCCTTGTCCTGTAAAGCAATGTCACATGTCAAGTTTGAACTTACGTCTTTGGGACTGGTTGAAATATATAAAAAAATTTCCAGCAAATCAATAAAAACTTGTGTATATTACCTTCTAGCTTGTCGAATGAAAGAAATATTATTATAATAATTAGTTTTCTCATTGTTTCTTCTTTATTTTAAAGCAATTATTCACATAATCGCGAAAATTTTTGCAAAAAGCAAACTGTGTACTAAAAACACGTAAATCAAGATGGTTTTAGACTTTCCGCAGCAAACAAACTTGGACACAAGAGAAAATCCAGTCAAGATCACATCAATTTAATATTAACATTTTTCATTTAAATTGTTAGACAATCCTAAGAAAATGGCACCAGTAGTTAACATACCTGCTTTGTTCTTGGTTTAGGTCCTAAGAACACATCAAAAGGCTAGATTAGCAATCTAAGTACATAACATAAAAAGTCAATTTGTTTCAAAAGTGAACCTAAAAACAGCTTACTCGCACCCAATGATTGCCATAGTGATTCAGTGTCTCAATTTGGCTCAAATTATCTGCGTTTATCCGATTAATTCATAAAATACCGAAACCAGCGAGTTTCACAAGTCACCAATTTTAGCCAGATGGAAGGGCTTTCTGAGGAAAGATGTCAAGAAGAGACAAGGAGCTCTAAGCTACATCTGAGTAATCATGTGCATTGAAGGTAGAATGGTGCATGACCTAGCAGACCCGGCGTTTGTGAAAAAGGTAAGTGATTTTAGCACGCCACTGATTGAACGCCATAAGACGTTTCTTTACTGTAAAATGCCATCTGAAGTTGCCAGGATACCCACAGCACAAATGGGGGTAGAGTGCAGATCTCTAAGTCCCAGGAACTATTGCAAAACATTTATGCTAGCGTGCACTGCTTGCGTGAAGAAAACAATCTAGAAGTTGATCACCCATAAAAGCACGATAATTCAATTCAAAATAAGAACCTTCAATAAAATCATCAGATGGGACGGGACAATAGGTAAAATCTGTAAGGGAGAGCAGGGAAAAATTTGCATTGGTAACCATGTTTTCAATGTCGGCTAGAGAACAAACAAGCTCCCAGAAAAAGAGAAAAATCAGCTTTTATCCGGCCGTAGAGATACAGGAGGAGTCGTTGTCATGGATAGTTTGTTTCCAACCAAAGAGTACACATTTTATTGCTACCTGGCGATGCAAGATAGCTTCTTTCTCTATGTGTCTCTATGAAGGTTTGCATTCTACGGGGAAATTTGTTAGCAGGATATCGACAATCGCGGTCCTTTGTTTTCTCTTGGACAACGACATCAGGTCTGATGCAACTTTCTTACTTACAACCAGCTTAAGACTTAGAGCACGGCAGGTAGCTATTGAAGAATGTTGGTTGCGCTGTCGTATACAGAAGATTATAGCCATGTCTATTACTATTAACTGCAACGTTCAATTCCAAATCAGAATGAACAACAGTCTCTTTTGAATGCGATTGCTTGTACCGACCGTACGTTGTGGCAAAACTGACTTTATGTTGGCAAAAATATAAAGACGAAAAGAGATTACAAATATAAGAAAAGCAATGACGCAGCAGACTTTCTGCATTAAACTGCAACAAAATCCTATGAAATGAAAAGTCCCTGAAGCCAACGCTCTCATCCTCAGGAAAGGGTTGACCTTATAAATAACGGGCTTAACTTTCGTTTCCAAAGCGGGGTGCCCAATCGCTTGAAATGCTCAGTATGCAAGAGGAAGACATCCTTCGATGGAGGAAATGAGGGAATGTCCTGAGGATTCAATTGTTTTTTGCGCACCGGAATGGGTTGTTTGAATGAGAGAAGTTTAAGAAAATTTTATATAATGGTGGAGTTTGTCTTCATTTGTAACATTTCATAACCTCGCACAAATTCCAGTTGCTACCAAAACACCCTGCAATTTGCAAGTCGTTTTGGATCCTAAAATTGCAAACAAATTATAACCCCTTACATTAAAAATTTTGAATAAAGAAGGAAAGTTATTGAAACTGCACGTAAAGCATTTTGGCATCAAATTCTTTAAGATTCTGGCAATTTTGATTTTTACATACAATTTTTACGTAAAGGCATATAAAAATCAAAGGGTAAATTGATCAGGGTTATCATACCTTCGGAGTAGGGCGTCGGGGATGCAGCAGACGTCCACCAATGTGAGGTCTGGGGCCTAGATGCCCTGCTTCTCTGGCTTGTTCTCCCAGCAGTGTGAGTGTGAGGCCTCGCAGAAACCAAAGCCCGCTGCGGAGATGTTCGACCACCAGGAACAGATGGAAAGCACGACACGTGATGAGACTCTAAAACGAAAGCTGATACGTATTTTGTTGTTGTTTAAGCTGAATCAACATGTTTTGATTTGGACCCAGTTTGTGTAGAATCACTAGTACATAGAAAAAATACCTAAAACGCCGTGAAATTTGTGCCAAGATTTTAAGGAAGCATCGAAATGGAATAATTTCTTTATTAGTTATTAATAATGTGCATAATTTATGAGCTTTGCAAGACAAGTAGAATATGAATTTATATTTATAATAGCAAATATATATTTTGCATAAAAATATTACTTGGAAGCAATACATACGGGACGATAACGGTCTGGCAATCAGTTCAAGGTGCTCCTCATATTCATCAATCTGCAGAATGAATAGTGCTATTTACGTGAAAATGATTCTCAAGAAATGCATTTAGTAACGAAGAGATATAATGGAAAAGAAGGGCTTATATCAAAATCCTCAAAACAGTATCTATTTAAGGTGGGCAGTTTTATAAAGGAGTTGATTAAAAGTTGAGATACCTTGAAAGAGAAGCATCAAGGTATCCTAAAATCCTACTTCTTTAAGATATGTCAGTCTTTATCACATTTTTATCATAGAGCAGTCCAAAACAGTATGCTCGTTTATCAAAGCGTGTCTCGTGATGTTTTTAAAAAATAATTGCTCCAGGAAGAGTACTGAAGTCACCATAATCTTGTCACATCTAAGCATCGTTTTTGAAGGAATTCTATGGAAAATATAGCGCTATAGTAAAAGTAATGTCTGCAAACCTGTTTTTGGAGATCGTCGCATCTATCAAATGCATCCAACTTTAAACTTCGTTCATGAGAAAGCTGATTTAAAATCTGTTTCAGTGCCTAAAAAATTGCAAGATATATTCGATTTTGAGTCAGGGTGCACCAATAATGAATTCAAAATGGTAAAAATTGGAGAAACATCGAGGAAAGCCTACTTTTAGCAATTCATTAAGAACTTCTTCATCGGATTTATTCACTGTTTCACCAATATCTCTGGCTTAACGGATGTAAAAATGACAAGCACAAAAATTTATGACATACCCGTTTTGATTCAGCTTGTGACCGCTTTGTAACGGAGTTGTCTCGATCCGTCAACTCTACGGCAGTTGAACGATTGAATCAATGAATTCATCAAGGAAGGCAAGAATGAATAAATCAACGAATGCATCAACAAATGAAACATTAGCGTGGTTATTGAAAGTAAATCTAATCTAAAGTTGTTGAAAATTCATAGATGATGGTCCTGCGAATACAAGGACCGGGTAAGAGCGAACGGAACTTGGCTGATTGAACCCAGTCAAATGCGTAGATACAAAGGTTTGCTTGAAATGCATGGTGGCCTCGCAAGATTTAATGGTAACATAGCACAGGATAATTGCAAATGTAATAATTACTTTTAATAAATTGGGGTACAAAAGAACCGGAAAATATAATTACAATGACAAATAAACCAAAAAGCAATGAAGCAGCTGCTCTGAAATAAAGTTAAAACTATAAATGAATCCAGAGAAAACCAACTGAATCCAGAGAAAACCAAAGTGGTTTCTACAGGCAAGTTCATTGAATTGATTGATATGATACCAACAAGCGTAACAGGGTCGTCAAGAAACGCTCGCATTTTCACAACAGCTGTTGTATCAAAATCTATTATAATGTATGAATGCTTGAATTGCCTTAATTTTCACTTCCATAATACTTTTAACTGCCTTTATTACTTATCGGAAACCAACTAACGGAAAAAGAAAGTTACCTGAAAGTATGCGTAATTTCTCATCCTTTAACTCTAGCTCTTGCAACTGAAATGAAATAAAAAAGTTCCTTAAATATAGTTTTAATTTGAAAAACACAACATTGACAAAGTGTTCGTCATGCTTCGTTCTTTAAATTGGACAAATACTTACTAGCTTTTCAATATTCGCTGTTTTAGCCAAATCAATTTTTCTTTGACTAAAAGCTTCCTAAAAAGATCAGAAAATATAAAATTTAGACATTGGGAGTTATAGTATACTTATGTAGAAAAAAATATATTGAAATGTGTTTTAGGGCAGTTCAAGTAGCTAGTCACAAAAACGAAAGAACCTTCTATGCAAACAAAAGCAAACTCTTTTAATATATTACGGCAATGTCTTTATTAAAATGAATTTCATAAGCAAAAATAAAAGATGGGCATACCAAATGCGATGGATTACAAACCTGGATTTGTGAATTTGATTTCTGCAGCTTAACTTGGTGCTAAAAAATCGCAAAATTTTATTTAAAAAACATTCGAAAAAGTATTCAGGATAAAATTGATAAAATAACAAAGTTGTTAAGAAAGGAGCCAAAAACTTCTCCTGCAACATAAAGATTGTTATTACCTCGTTTGAAAGCCTCTTTCTCAAAATTTGGCAATCTCTTTCTGACTGACTGAGAGCCTATCGTAATAGAAAACATTATTCATTAGCCATGGAATAGGATGTACAACTAGTTTAGCAAGTACAACTTTTTTTATATGCTCATAAAAGTTATAATTATATAAAATTCCTGCTCACCTTACGGAGAGAAGCTATTTCTTGTTTCAAAAGAATTTCCTTTTCTTCTTGGACTAAAGTCGATTCTAAAGATTCTTTCGTCACACGGGTAAGCTGCTGCCGCAATTTTCCAAGCTGCAATTATGAGGTATAATTCATGAACATACAGGTAGGCTAGCAATGTTAGATTAAGCTAAGCTAGCCCTTTTATGTGTTCGAGAAAACCTAATTGAATAAACAGGTCTTCGTCAGGGTGTATCAGTTGGCAAACATTTTTGGAATTCTGACATATTAGGCCGAAAGTTAACAAAATACAAATTAACTCTACTCATTTAATTATAATTCCTGTAGCAGTAAACAGTAAATACTCATGCTGAAGTAATTATGCAACAGATAGCAGCGAAAATTTCACGGAAAACCAAAGTATACTGATATACTAATAATACTGAACTCTAAAAGCACAGTTGTTACTGAGGAGGAGAACAACTGTAGAAATTCTGTTTTATAGCAATCATGGAAAGATGGTAGCTCTTATTGTTTTGACTGAAGAAGCATTGAGGAAATGACTGATAATGGTATCAAAATCCCTGCAAAATGTCTGATTTTCATTACTTGAACTTGCGATTTTGAATTAGTCTTCGTTTTGTTCCAGTGACTGAAAGCTCTCAGCTTCAAAATCTAGAATAAATGAAAGCATTGAAATAGGCATTTTTAGAGGATCTCCTTTAGCACTTTAGCACAAAAAATACAATTTTTCAGGAAGGTAATTGTGAGCACGAGCACAGAGTCAAAACAGAAGCATGTTTTTAATGGAGATGAAATAATAAAAACAAGCAATCTGCTACAAAAATTGGAGGTTATTTGAAAAAAAATATCACAAAACAATATTTAAAGTCACAAAGGGGTATTAAACATACCATGTTCAGAAGATTTTTACTTTCCCACTGAGCCTCGCGTAGTTGCTCTGCTCTTATCAGTCTTTGACTCAGTGCGTTATTTTCGGCTGAAAATTAATTTGAATCAATAATTAAAAGAGTAAGATAAAATTAAGCTCATGGACATTAAACTTGTTCCCTAAAGATAAAAAGGTCACTATATCGGATGATAAGTTAGAGCGTTTACATGGGTTTCATAGAAGACAAGAGTACCTCCGTACCCCAATGTATTTTCGTCATGTATTAATGTATTCAGAGACTCCAATTAGTGGCTTAATGGAGAGATTTGGGGCCCAAAGAGATTTAGTATGATGGTTCCCTTATGTAGAAAGTGAGATCTACGGGGAAAGGAGGCTGGGGGTGGATGGGTAATTTTTGAAACCACGCTCTATAGAACCTACAAAACGTAGGAAATAACCAACAGTAAATGTAGCATGATTATGTGAATTGCGTTTCAAAAATGTTTGCATAAAGTGTTAGTTTCTTTAAAAAACAGTTTTTCGATATTGAATTATATGGTATCTGGGAAAACCTACTGCTACTTGCGCATGATAATCTGAATCTTTAGCAAATTTGAAAGCGGAATTATCCATATTTAAATAAAGCTGTTACGACGGTGTCAAACATTCCTATTCTAACTGAAGTAATGACAAAGTTGTCATTCACAGATTCCTTGAACAATAGAGTTTCAAAAACATTTCGATTCGGTGATTGTTTCAGAAATATAGAGAATGAACAAAGGCGGAATGGGTGAACAAAAACGGAATAAGTCCAGCATTGTGTTAGCAACACTGGCTACTAAGGGCTTTTGGAATGGCTCTTGAACTAAGGTGGCCTAAACTGCAATAAGACACTGACTCAAAATACTTGCATGCTATACTTAGACCATTTTGTGAAAATATTTAATTTCTCAGGTGATATATGGCGAGAAAGAGGCAGAGAGAAACTATACTGCGTCATACCATCCGCTTGGCCAGATTTCTCTCTCAGTTTCTTCATATTATGTACAGCGAGCTTTCGAACGTCGCCAAGACAATCAAAAACATCATCATACAAACATGATCTGCAAAAGTTATCAAATTTTCAAATAACGTGGTAACATGCCCAAAATTAAGAATGTATTCATATATATGTTTATACATAGATAAACTAATTTATTTATGTGCAGTGATTTGTGTGCGAATTCAATAGAAAAGTTGTTTACATATCAACCATAAAATCAAAGATTGGTGTTAGAAAATGAAAGTTAGAACTGTACGCATGTAGAAGTACCTGAATTGCTCAAATCTGTTCTTCATGCTGAATGCATTGTTGAATAATTCGATGACAAGCGTGTTGTAGTCTTGCTTGAATTTTTCACGCAATGTATTTTCCTGGAAGTTTCAAATTCTCAAAAGTTTAAATCTTAAAAGCATATATCACATTACCTTTGTGGTGTTGATTTTGACGTAAATCTAGGTGGAATTCTACGACATTGGTGTATATTACAAATGGACCAATTGAAGGTATCTAGACATATTCAAGTAAAATGTAGAAGTCATTCCCGTACCTGTTCTTTTATTTCGTCTGTCATCTCAGAAACCTTTGCTCTAAGCGCCGTTATTTCTGAAAAGCAACATGATCTTAGTTACAAATGTTAAGCTAGAACAACAATGAAAATGCTGCTATCGGGCTCTTTCACATGGATGATATAGCCATTGGAATAAAATGAACAGCGGATAAATATAAGAATCGTGGAGAGAATTTCTGCACACTGTAACGTGTGCAAAGGAATGCTTCAATCGGAAAATGATTTCACATTTGACAAAACCAGCCACAATGATCTTCTATAAGAACGAAAAGCAAGATTGCTGCATTAAAAATGTTATACCTTACCAAGTACTAATGCCCGGCATTTTTCAGCCATCATGCAGTCAACGTCGACAGTATGATCAGCAACGCTGCTCTGCGAGTCACTCTTCGCTTGCTTTATTTCCTGCACAGATAGATAGACAGTGAGGATAATGAAGATAATAGCAGCAATGAAAGCTTATTTTAAAAGCTGGCTTCCACTGAAAATGGATCTATTTTAAATCAGATATTTGAAGCTCTGTTTCCAATGGATGCTGAATCTGGATCTAAACTGACGTTTGACAGAAAAAGACAGAAAAGCTACCACAAAATTTACCTGTTCTTTTAGGTACAGAGTCTGATGCTGTTGCCTGAGGATACCTTCATAGAAACCTGTGTATCTGAAATGAGATAGGTCACCGAAACTTTAGTCTAGAGAAAAAACAATTCTTAAATATCTGAAAAGCAGATTCACATGCGTAAAGAAATTGGAAAAAATGTTGAATTTAGGTGCCAATACCAATATCGAACTGGGTAAAAATCATCCCAAAGTTAACAAAATTTGAATAGCGGTCTTACAAAGGTTATGAAAAGCAAACTCCTCTTTGTAGCAACCCAGTTGATAGGCAAAACTTTATCAATAGAAAATAAACTGTTCAGATTGATGTAATCCTTCAATTAAATTTGCAACAACCTGTTTATAGGCAATTTCTTTGTAGGTACAGTGAAACCAGTTTTGACAAAAGCTCACTGAAAATATTGAAAAATACTTACATCTCGAAAGCCTGTCTCTCCCTTTGGGCAGTCTCAGAAGAAAGGTCGACAAGGCACTTCTCTAAATGGTTCTGGGAAGAAAATCATCAACGTGACCAAAGGGTATAAATTGATGATCAAGATTAACAAATACAACGCTCCTTTGCACAGACCAAACTAATAAGGCTCAATAAGCTACCAAATTACAAAGGTTCTTGCAACAAATGAAAAATATACAGTCAGACTACAGAGCAGAAAAATGCGAATGGAAATACAAGAGCAACAAAACCTTAAGAGCTAAAAGTTCCGTAAAGATGCAAATATTCGAAACTATTATCTTACCTTGCTAAATGTAACAGAATCTTCACTGGAAAGATGGTCACTCATTAATGTTGAAATGAAGTCTTCAAGAACATGAGGTCGGCTGACAGCAATGTTTTCCTTCATCGACTGCAAATATAATACACGAAGCGTTACTTAAAAAAGTATCTAGATTTTTTGCTTTTGGCTCAAACCAGGCTTTTGCAAAAAGGGTGCCCTGGGCAAATGACAAAGCATCTTATCTTAGATGTTGGCTTCCCAGACGGTTTTTTTTGGACATTGTTAGGCCGCACGACAATTTCTGCCTTTGCATTAAAGCTAAAATTTCCAGTATCTTTACATAAACACACTAAATTGTTTCAAACCCAAAGAGTGTTTATTCTGCAGGAGCTTGTATCGTTTGTTTACGACGATTATCATAACAAGTGATTGAAGCTTTTGAAATCTCTAGTATAAAATTGAGCAGCACTTTCAGTCATTAATAAGTTGTTCGAAAACTAGAATCTCTGTCTAAGGTAAACGCTTGTAAAATGATTACCGGCTTCTTCCACAAGTCAGTGGGCAAATGAGGGTCGTCTCTGCTTCTTTCGGCTATTACAAGTGTTTGTTCTCTTGATAACCTTCGAGTGACGTCATTTATCATTGAGCATTCCAAACTCTCAACTAGGCGCAGAAGCTGTCAAAAGCACACGGGACATGAATGTAAAGAGATCATTGCGCCAATACAGAAGAACAGCTGAGACAAATTTAAATTTTTATTGTTGTGGCAATTTCTCACCTCGAACTTGACAATGTTAGCATTCAACTATTTGTAACCAAGTTCTTTGCTACTGTTAAAATGATATAAGAAATGCCTCGAAGAGATCATAGATTTAACTTGTTAATATAGATTCAGTGTTTTGACTTGCACATGTTACTAACAATGTTTTTTAGATAGTTTTTAGAAATTTGTCGAAAATATTGAAAATTTGGAACACCTAATAATAAAGAAAAATAGCCAACAGAGAAACAGAGAAAAATAGCAGAGAGAAAAGCAAAATGGAAAGAAATATGAAACGAACCTGTCTTGCCTTGATTTCAAACTCGCCAACTTCAGTTGGTAAAGAAAGGCGTTCATTGTCGCCAATTAGAAAATTTTGGTCGTAATCATCGTCCTGTTACGAAATAGTACTTCATTTGTAAATGATAAAAAATAAAAAATTGGTGGTAGAGCTTAAACAATCAATGGCTTCAATAATGTTCATTACTTTAACAGTGGTTGAACAAGTGACCTATTATGATGATAATTTTATGCAATGACGATAGCTAACCCATTCGCTTTTATTCATCAGAAAAATAAGAGAAAGCTACCAAATCTAATATTGAAAAGGTATAGACCTAACTGAAGAAGCTACTTTTCCTAACTAAATAGCAGAATATTTCAAGGCACCATACTGAAAGAAAAATTGCTAAGGAATTACCCTCCCACTTTTTGCAGCGATTTGCTTGAAGATAACTTGCATCACATCACTTTTGTAGATCGTCCTATCATAAAAGATGAACCAACAATTTACCAAAAGCTCGAAATGACTTCAACTCACAAAACATCTAAAAAACTAAAAATTTCAAAGCAAAATGAAATATAAAACACAAAGACGAAAATTATTTGTCAAGTTCCAAAATCGCTTGGCAATAACTCACATAAAAGAGCGATAGGTTTTTGTAGATTTAACTGCAGAAACACCAAGCTTTCTGCAAGCCCAGTCATCTTTGATTTGCTCGAGGGTTGAATAAAGGATCAAAAAATCATTCAAAAACTGCAAAGCTTCCATTGGTTTTCCCTTTGTTGAAAGTTTGAGCTGGCTTTTTTTGCTTTCTGAAACTTTGATGATTTCTTTAGAGCTAGAAGGAAAAATTGTATGATAAGAAAAGCCTCACGAAAATTTTGCGGTTTCAGCTTCAGAACTTGGTCAAACATTTGGAGGACAAAATGAGATCAATGGGTACGCCTAAAAACATTTGCTATAAGCTTCGGGATTTTTCATGGTCTGCAATTTTGTCAGACACTTCGACGATTGGTCGAATAGTAGGCAAAATTCGTCTTACACAGAGACTGTGCCGCACAAAATGTTTATTTACGGTTACGCGACCAAACCAATTTTGAGAAAGCTATCCATGCAATCTAACTTTAACGATATCACATCTATGAATGCATACCCAGTGAGACTGGCATCAGCTTCCTCGTCACCAAGTTCTTTGTCACCGTTGGAGTTAAGTAGGGACGTCATATCTATAGCTCCGTGCATTAAGGCATCTTCTTGCAGCAGCGACAAACTAAGAATCTCACCATTTACTACATGTCTGCAAACACGAAGATTATAAGGTAACAAACTTGGCGTTGTTTTACAAACTCAGAAGTAAAGAAAAATTTAATAAGGCTCTAAGCCCCAACAATGAAGTAAATCCAGAACGTCTGGAAGAGCTTTCGGTACACAGTCTACTCAATAATCCCAGTGAGAAATAGTGCCAACTATTTTTTCTTTGAAAAAATCACAAGACGAGTGCCGATCCCAGAGGTGAAATGCTAGTAGCTTGAAGTCACATAAGCGATATAAGGTGGTTCAATAGATTGTTATATAAGGTTGTTCAATTGGGGATGCATTGCAAAAATAGTGAAGCAGAAGAAAGCTTGCCTACAAGGCTACCTACCTATCAATATCTTCAAGCCCTGCCAAACACTGAAGCATGTACGAGCCAATTTTATGCACTGGTTTCTCCATTAAAGGGAAGCAGCCGTGACTATATAAAAGTAACATTTCTCACTAATCGAAACTGTATTGATCGTTTTTTCATGGCATTGACATCAAAAGGTCTTTGAAATGGGTATGTATCATAAAATTATAAAACTTAATAGATATATTATATATGAAACCTAAAGGTACTTTTACATATGCACGTCTTCAAAAATAAAAAAAGAGTCGTGAAATGAAAGAATGACATAGCCTAGGCATAATTGAAAACAGATTAAAACGAAAAACTTATCAGCGAAGTTACTCAGATTTTATACAAAAATCTTGCTATGGGGAAGAGATTTTCGTAGCAAACTTAAGGAACTTCATGGAAAAAAGTATATTAAAAATTAAAAGGTTTATAGAAAGGTCTAAAAAGGTTTATAGATGGTCAAAATGAAAACCATGGGCTCATAAAAGAGCACTTACTAAGCACAAAACAAAGAGGTGAAATTAGTGTCACCAACGAGGGATGTCTATGCATATGAGATCATGTTCAATGCATATGATACTCTTTTCACTAGAAAGTGTTTGATCAAGATTATTGATTTAGGATTCTGGCATGAATATTTCTAATTGCTAAACTGCCAATAGATGTTCTTATAACTTTTTCTGTTTAGTTAAGAATACTGTGGGGTACATTCACTTTCGTTGGTTCGGGGTTCAGTGACAACTTGAAAGAATATCATCATGCAGTGCACCACAGGGCTACTTTGTCAAAGATTAACATTTATGTCAATTTTTTCGTTTTGCACGACTGTACTCATAAAAAACTTCTTGAGGTAATTCTAGAGTAATTGGATTTCTAAATAAAAGGAGCAAGCTATTTCTAGAAAATTCTTTCAACTTTGTGAAAAGTCAAACAAACCGTGAAAGAAACGTTCTCCAAGGACAAATTTCAAATGATGTGTCGTCTTCCGAAAACAGTGGATCAGGAACCTCGAAGCCAAAGCTATAGGCAGACGGCCTAAAATATCAAAAGACGAAACAATATCAGCAAAAACATTTTTAACATTTCAGAAGAATAAGATAAGAATGTCACTTGATAATGTTTCTTAATTTCTTTTAAGTTTTCAAACGGCAATGTTGAAAAGCAAATAACCTTGTGACGTCACTGATGGCTCGCACAGCGGCATTGGAACAACTAACAATGCTCTAGAGGGAATAAAAAGAATTAGCCACAGAACATGCAATAAATTCGATTTGCGATGTTTCGCTATCAAGAGGGGCGGTTAGAGGGGCGGTTGGAGGGGTGGGCGAAAATCTAATATGACTAACTTTATGCATAAAAACAGAGCCGACTAAGAACTTTATAGTAGTATATAAGGAACACCGCAACGCGATGAGAATAAATACCAACAAATACACAGATCAGTGATGGCTAATATTTCGCCCCAGCATACGGGGCTTCATCATAATCAATACAGAATCAATCAATAAGAACTTTATACATAATCAATGCAATATTTCCTAACAGTCAGAAACTGAGCATTATTTGGCAATCACCATAAAACTCACTTAAGAATTATTGATATTCTTGCGACAATTGGCAATTATCCAAAACATTGACAATAAAACAACCAAAAACAAAGTATTTTCAGTCACATCAATTACCTTAAATGCCTTCTCGTTGCCAGCTGACAAAAATGTGTCTCTTGCTGAATGCCTCACAACGATATCAAATTCTAGAAACATCGTGTCCCTTTTCGTTTCAAGAAATTTTGCAACCTTGAAAAATTGTCACCAAATTAGACAAAAAACCACTCAACAGGCAGTAAAACAGAAACTCACGCAAACAATCAGCACGGACATAGGAACTGACGTTATGAACAAACTTTAAAATTTACTGCTAATAATAATCATGAATACTTTAACCAGCGATAAGATTTTTAACAAAAACTTGCGGCTTCCGAATCAGTATAAACTTTTACAATCGAAAGCTGCAGGAATAAAGAAATATCACAAGTTACCAAAAAACAAGCTGCATTCCCAGACAACCAGAGATAATTATAAGTTTAGATTAAAAATAACAAAAGGAAATAAAAACTTACTGAGCTTGGATCTGATGGATCCTCAAGATTATTAATCTGCTGCTGTATTTCCCTTAGCTCTGCTCCTAATGTGAAATGTGAAAAACATCAAATCATAAAGTTTAAAAACCTGAAAAAGACATTTTGAGTGTGTAAGAAGTTTTAATCTAGCTAACTAACCTACAAAAAACATTCTGCAGATAAAGTTATTAGGTCGAGATTCATTAGAAGATTTCGTAAGACAGTAAAATGCAATCTGGTTAGGCAAGTTTTACGTAGTTGGATAAAATTCAATAAAATCTATAACAGTAAAACTAAATCAAATCAAACACAGCAATATGTCAGACAAATCAAACCACGTATTTACGACAGAACAAAAGCATTCCAATTGCAACAGTTTATTGAGAACTTGGCTTTCTATAATTTGTAGAAGCAAGGCTGTGATAAAAGTTGTTTAAAAGCGTTCAATCATGGCACACATTGCTTAACTAAATTCAAGTTTGCAACGTGTTTATAAAAAGGCTAATATTGTAGAATTCATTAGACTAACCGATTCCTTCAGAACCGCCCCAGTCAGCTGTAACTCCGTGAAACTGCAGCTTTTTTGAGCCAAGACGAGCTTGTGCACTGCCTAGCCTTGCATGGGAACATAGGTACTGGCATATATCGTACAGCGAAGAAACAAGTCGCTGAAAATGAAAGCAGATCATTCGCTGACCTTAGCTGCACGGGAGGTCGTAATGTAAGAAGTTGCCCAGAATTATGAATACGTTTCGCTCAAACATGACGTTCTATAACCAGTGAAAAATGAAGAGAAAATGCTGCTTCTTGAGTTTGTGTGGAATCGAATAAATTACAGAAGGCTTGTTTTTGCAACTAATATCAGGCAATTGAAACTTTTTGATAATTATTTATAGCCAGACAGAAGAAAAAAGATAAAATACTACAAGATGAAGCTTGATGACTTACAAGTATCAACGTCAAACGAGCATTCAGATTTTCTTCCTTCAGTTTTGCAAACATCTGTAAAACCTGCAGAAAAAAGAAGAATAAGAAAAATATAAATTCCCCACTGCAGTAGCCAGGAATTCTCAATATGTGGATTTAAAACAGCATTATTGATAAAAAATGTGTAAATAAATATAGTATTTGACGTCTTACCTCCCTATAATGTGGCAAATACCAAAGGTTCGAAAGGGATTTTCCATCAACTGACATTGTCTGCAAGGGCCTTCTTGTAAATTTCCTTTAGGAATAGAGCTATTATTTGAAAATCTGACTTGTTTATGGTTTAAACTTAAAACGATATTCTAAAGACTTTTCAACCGAAACCAAAATACTTAAAAAAAGATTTATGTCACAAACAGTTCATCAAAAAGTAAATGAAGTTGGAATTCCAAGCAAGTGTGTACAGGAAAGCTTTTTCGTTTTGCTCTTTCAAGAAGCCAATCAAATCTCTCCCACTCTAGTCCAGCAGACAAACATTTCTTCTTGTATATTTTTTTTTACCCCTGAATGTGTATTAATTTTGGATGTCAGTGGGTGAGGGCTTACTCAAACGAAAGGGAAGGGTGGGTAGAGTTAAAAGGTTGTCTGAAAGTGACCACAAAAATAGCCCATTTTAAAAACTTTATGAAATCGTTTTTAAAAAAAAACAATCGTTAAATTGTTGTAGTTTTCAACTTTCTTTTGAATATGCGATTTATTCAAGAACTTGTGCTTGTTGTTTGTCTCTTGTTCCAACAGATTTAGAGATAGACAGCTTATTGCTTTCTTTGTCTCACTGTTTATTTAGAGCGAATTAATTAATGAAATCTGCAAGCAAAAATAAAGAAAATTAATCGCCTTTGATGAGCAAAATGAAAATCTGGGATATATAAGTGTCAAAACTGAACCTATCGCAAACATGCGTTCCTTTTCTAAAACAGGGAAAAAAAGAAGCACCTACTTTGGGTCGACAGAAACTTCATTTTCTTCAGTTTTACTGTCTTCTTCGTAAGTCCCAAGAACAAAATGTGTGTCCCTAAAGATAAAATGGTTAATAGAAAAGCAAATAATAAGGGTCAGTTTTAAAAGAATTCACAAAAATTCTGCCTCCACAAAAATAGTTTACTATTCCTTTTCTCATGTTAGCAAAGCATATTATTATTTTGGTATCACATGTTTTTTGATTAACAAAAATGAAATTTCCATTTTTAAAAAGGTGACAAAGATTTAACGCTGTTTTAAGAAATTACATGCATACACTACACAACTATCGCAACTTCTATTTACCACATTCATTGGAATATAAAAACTGAAATAAAAGGTAATTCGATGACAATTAGATTAAGTTTTTTTCAAAGCAGCTTGATAATTGCCATATGGCAGTATTACCTGGTTTTGGGAAAATCATCAAGGAGGTCTCTCAATCCATAGACGTATGAAATAATCTGTAGAAATACCACATAGAAAATAACAAATTTGTTAGCAGAACTTCAAAAAGCGCTTTCATGATAATCAAGAATATCGGTAAAGAAGAATAGGAAGGCAGTATATTTCGCAAATGTTAGATGATTCACAGTTGTTGGTTTACCCAAGTAACGTATAACATTATTAACATTAACTAAAACATTAAAAAATATTCAATTTCTTTCTTATAATACATCGAAGAATGTGATCGTAGTATGATTTCACTCCAAAACTCTTGTTACCAAAAAACAAAGCGAGAGAAAGCATTCGAACACCAAAACGAAGTTGTTTTGCTGTGGATGCATTTCTGATAAGGATCTTGGATTGGTCCAAACAAACCAAAACTGTAGTTACTTGGTGGGAATATATTACTAAAGTCACCTGCGATCTGAGAGCATGTTGAGTCATTCTAGCGTGCACCTTGTTGCAAAACAGTAAGATCATTTTCCTAAAGAAAAAGAGCAATAAAAGTAATGTGAAAAATCCGTTATGATATGAAAATAAATAATTTGATAAAAAAGGTAAGCGGAAAAAGGAATATTCAGTTCTGTTCACCAACCAACAATATCAAGGAACAGTTGTAGCAATAAGCATTACCTCTTCAGCTTGATGACTTCGTCGATATTGTTCATTATGACACCTTTGACAGCCTTTTCAGCAAGAAAATCGTTCAACATCTGATTTCGTAGAAATCCCTAAGAATCAAAGATCCAAACTAATAGCATGAATTATAGCTTTTATAGATAAAAGAATTTTAATAAAATAAAAAGATGGTATTGTTTAAAATCATCTAAGTTGCTATATACTTTATTTTACAATGTCAGATAATTCAACAAACCCTGAGCTCTGCCTTCAAAATCATTTAGCGTATAACAAGGCATATAGCGACCCTAGCCATCTTATTCAAAAATATTTTACAAGTAATTTCCATTCTAAAAAATTTGTCCGTAAGCAACAAAAAATTTAGAGATAGGCATGTGTATTTTCTAATGGAAGCTATTCACATAATCGGTAATAAAAGCTATGTTTGAGTTAGATGGTAGTCTAACTGATTCGATTGAAAAATATTGATGGGCAAGTAACATTAAAGGGTGTCTTAAGGGGCAAAAGAAGTGATTAACTCAATGCGAAACAAACATAACGCTACCTTTTCAAGTTGGATTGATACAAAGGATTCTTGCACCTTCCTCTTCCATGCATTTAGCACTTTGGCAGATTTGAAAGGGTCGTCACTCGAGGCAGTGTTATCATTGATAACAGAATTGGCTGAGTTCCTGCCCAAGATAAATTTGCTAAACAAGTAAATATTCTCAACTTGAAAGAGACAGGGGAAATAAGAAAGATACAAGCAAATCTCCGAGGGCAAAAAACAGAAAACATCAGCATACAACACTATTTTTCTGAGTAAGGAATCACTTTTTTCGCAGAATTGAATTAAAGCAGCAAAAAAAAAACAAAAGACAAGATGAATGACAAATGAATGAATGAATGAATGAATGAATGAATGAATGAATGAATAAATGAATAAATGAATGAATGAATAAATGAATGAATGAATGAATAAATGAATCAAAGTATGAATAAATGAATGAATGAAAGAATAAATGAATGAATCAAAGAATAAATGAATGAATAAAAGAATGAATGAATGAATGAATAAATGAATGGATGAATGAATGAAAGAATGAATGAATGAATGAATGAATGAATGAAAGAATGAATGAATGAATGAATGGATGAATGAATGTTATAGCTTCTGTAGCGGCGCTTTGTCACGATTTAACAAAAGCCTATTTTTTCATGCTTAACAATTCTTTATTGAGCCCCCCGGGGGGGGGGGGGGGTACTTGGATACAAAAACGACGGGGGTGTGCACTCCTAAGATTGTTTTGGTGAACCGGCTTTAGAAAAAAAGCTAAAAATGACACCCGGCTTTAGA
This sequence comes from Rhopilema esculentum, assembly GCF_013076305.1. The sequence continues at coordinate 136,660 of NW_027020228.1, read as the reverse complement.
ATTTCTGGAAAAAAGAACAAAGGAAAACAAAAGCTTTGGTGCCAGTTGCCATGGTTGCCAGAACACCACAAAAACAATGGGCGGGCAGCGAAAATCAGGCAACCGGCTTTAGATTATATCCTTTGAACAGATACCCGGCCTTAGAATAAATTGCTTAAAATGATACTCGGAAAGACGTGCACATCCCGTCAGCAAAATATACTAAGTACCCCCCCGGGATTGAGCCACTTTTAAGGAAATTAGGAAAATTACACACCTCAAAGACGGGATGAGACTATTCCTCTTCTCGGCAACCAAACAGTTATTGATTTGGAACAAGGATGAAGCAATAAGGTTCTTGTGAACAACCTGCAGAAAAACGAGCTGTCATTCAAAACCTTATTGTTTCTGTTTCATATTTTTTAGGGCAAAAATGGTCGTAAAATACAAAATCTAGATCGAGTAAAGGATTAAATGGAATTTATAAGATAAAATAGCTTTTTCTATTTCATCTTAAATTCTCGAAATGTAGAATTTCTAGGATGCAAGGCTAATTATAACTGTAGGCAAAAAAGTAATTTCTTAGGACTTTTTTCTTTCAAGGCAAGAAACATTTGGCTAAATTCAAAGAAGTTATCTTTAGAGAATTACCTGACACAAAACTGTTGTCTTCAATCTTTCTACATTTTCATCTTGACAAAGCTGCAAATATCAGTGTAGAATTTCGATCAATTTCTTTGTATAGAATATTTTCAAAAAAAATGCTTTTTTGTTACCAGGCAACTAAATAAGTTATTTCCATTTTGGTAACATACAATAAAGCAGAAATATAATGCTTAGCACTAACATCATATCATTGAAATATCAAAGTTTGCAGCAAACATAACCTCCGAAAAAAGCATGCTTTAATTGGCAACAGAAAATGGAATTTGCTTACAAAGAGAAGACCATCTTGTGTCCTAAGACTGAAACTTCCCAAATGTTTTTCATCTAGCTCTTGAATTGCCAAAAAGAGCGTATTAGGTGTGTATCTAAGCAAAGGAAGTATAACATGAGTTTCAGCACATTTTAATTAAGTCCCGCGGCAAGTCATCGACAAAAATTTCTAAAAGGGTACCCTCGCCAAATAAAGGCAGCGTGGTAGTGCATCAGGGCTACAGGATTTCAAACAAAAAATATGCCAATTAAGGAAAAAATTAACCCTTATTAGGTTAAAATGTGCAAAACTACGGAAAATTTGTCAATGCCGATTAACTTAACTTGACGTGGAAAATTTGATGTGGGTCGTTATTTGACTATTAAGCCTACATTACCTCCAGAATTAACATCGAAAACTTTCTATCCGAGAGGCTTCATAAGAAAAAGAAACAAAATATTGCAAATTTATTCGAAATACGCCAAACATATGAAAAGACACAAATTTCAAATGCAAAGCGCCTTCAAAACATGCCAAAAACGCCTAATTTTGCATAAAATATGCAAGTATGGCAACCCTGATCATGGCTACTTTGAATGTAAATATAAGCAACATTATTTGCAAATTCTTAAACTTTAATTGTCATTACAAGGTTTTCAAACCAATTACTTGAAACTGGTGAATATACCATGGTATACCTGACAATAACCTTACTGACAATAGTGCCTGAAATAGTAACAAGGTTTATCTTTTTAAAATGTTTCTCTTATCATTATTATTATCATCATTATAATTTTTCAAAATATTCTCAATTGCCGCTGCACAGTAGCTGTAACTTATTGCAGCGGCTACCATAGACAGAATGAATTCTGGGATCGTGGGGCCTGACAGATCTTTGACGGTAAACTCACCATTTTAAAATCATACACCAAAATTGAATACATATGCATCTAGAATACTTTGTTGCTTGTAGTATCAAAGAATTAGCATAAACAATTACTCCTAAAAAATATTACGCAATTGCTACATCTAACCAAAGAATTATGTTTTCATTTCATTAGTTTAGCGAACTTATTATGAAGAAAGAAGGCATCACTGGATAAACAGCAGTCTTGTCTTCCGAAAATTTCTTTGCATTAGAGAAATACCGCTAGGTGAAAATAAAACAGGAATAAATGTCCTGTCCGTTACCTGTCAACAACACTATCATTTTGAATCAACTGAGCTGTCGAAAGAGGTTTCGTTTCGACATCAGACTTCTTTTGAGCAAATTCAAATGACACTGCCCGCATGAAAAGATGACATTCGTCAAAGCCAAGCTCTTTCGCTTTTAACTTATAAACCTTCAAAAAAGTAGAGGTGGATTACGACAGAAAAGGTAAAAGTTTATGGCACCAACTATTTGATTGTCGCACCAGAACTACAAGAAACTATTCCGTAACATGTTGAGATAACGTGACTTTTTTCTTTTAATTCCGTATGTCAAATAAAACATTCCTTCACAGCCATTTAAACATGCATTGTAGATGCTGATACAGTAAGATGAATCAAATTCAATTTGTTACCTACCACTTAGAAACGGGTACAATATTAGCAATTAGTTCCACATTATGTCCGAATCTAGATAGACGCATAAAGCATTCGGAAGAAAGCGTTTGAAATCAGTAAGTGGACAAGAGCTAAGTTATAAAGAACATACTTGAGAGAGAATACTTGATTCATCGCAGCATTCAATTAATCTATGCCGCAGAGTTAGGATCTGAAATCAGAATAAAAGAATTAAACTATCTGCCTAGGAAATTTATATCTAAAATGCTTTAGTCAAGCAGCATTTGTGAACAAATCAGGCAAAATCAACAATGCTATTTTCGTCAATTCCCTTAGCAAAAAATGAATCAAAATCTTTGATAACAGCAATAGACAAATTCCACAGCAGGAAGTTTTTCTACCTACGCAATATTTCACATAGACTTTAATGACTTAGAAATAGTTTAACCAATTCTTAGCCAGGTTCGAAATACAATGAAACACAGCGTTGAAAACAAAAATATGAAAACATAAACACAATTGAGGATGTCAAAAAGGCATAACAATTCAGATAACAATTCAGAAGTTCAAGTTAAAGAGAATAGACAAGTCAATGCTGTACTAACTTGCAAAACCTTGCACCAAAACAGAACAGATGCATTCTTTTCCTCTTTCACCGATTTAATCTTTTGCTTAGAGTTCACCAATGACATAGCCGATTGAGCGAAAGTACAGACAAATAGAGGATCTTCGATAAATGCCTCTGAAAAAATCTGGGAAAAGATTGAATTTTAATGTAGCTGGAAAATGATATCTGCTGGATATTATAACTCAAAAAATATTCTTTTATTTCTATATTTGCGCAGCATTTCTTTATACTTGAAATAATCAATGCAGACATTTACTGTTTGTTAAACGAGAAACCAGATAGCTTCGAACTAGATAACTCGAAAAATGGCGAAAGATGTGATAAATATAGCAATAACGAAACTGAGTACAAAAAATAACCATGGTGCTTTATATTGCCGTTTGAAAATAAAGTGTGGGCCTATGGAAAAGTACAATATACGAACTGAACTTTTTGATGATTGGCACCTTCGTAAGGCGAAAAAGACTCACATCTCGTTGAACCTGGCTTGAATAATCATGACCAACTGGCTTTAACTTTGAAAATTCTTCAATGGCAAGTTCGTACAGCCGTTTTTCCATGGAAATCAATTGCGTTGTAGTTGTAGGCCGGTGAATCCTTTCAAACTCCTGATGAACAAGATCAGCAGTATCAAGGTTAGGTACAATAACATGAAACAAATTTGACTGTATTTCATAAACCAAAACATAAAAAATTTTCCCTGATATTTAGACAGTATAAGTTAGGATTGTCAAACAAAAACTAACATGAATAATTTCTTCTTTCATGTTGCTAAATGACCGTGAATTTTACAGCAGAATTGCAAATATATTATTGATGCTCGAATTATTGCACAACTAGAAAAGCCACAGAATCTATAACATGGCCGACAGCTGGAGATGCTGCAACTGCTTTTAATGTGCTGACTGCAACAAGATAAAAAATCGCCAGAAAAATTTTGACAGCAGCTCTCCATAATATTTTATCATCATGCAATATTTGTGAAAAAAGGGCTTATTTCTTTTATATCGAATATTGCGCCGTGTACTAATTCGCATTTTGAAATGTACAACTATTTCAAGAATGCATTATTGACATTACCCTGAGTACCAGACTCACTATATATCAAAATAATGGAGCTCACTATCAATTTTATTTTATATATAGTGAGTCTGGTACCCAGGTGAGAAAAAAATCGCTCACAGAAAATACTAGAAAATATTGACACGTACAAAAGAGAAAAATCATTTAGAAACATGATAATTTTGCATGGTTTACACAGTAAAAAAAAGAAGAAAATGTTGCGTTACCTTTTTTGTTGTTTCGAGGGCCTCTGTCACCTTACAAATTAACGCAAGGGATGGGTGAAATTCCATAAGGTAGATATGACGAAGCGTAGGCCTAGTGTCGCGAAAAATTCAATAATACAGACAAAAAAGATAAATAATTAGCCTAAATGGAGAAAAAGTAATAACATTTCAATCGTTTTTTTACAATACATGCTTTAATACATTAAATTTAGTGCAATAAACTACCACCCTTTTCAAAATTATTATTCAAATACAAAAGGCATAATTTAAAACAGGGGTGGATACTTGGTCAAATATTTGGGAGGGGGGGAGGAGGCAGTTCCATTGTATTAATAAGATGACGTCACATATTCCAATTGTTTTAGAAACAAAAGTCCATTGTCCTCCGAAGTATCGGGGACAAGCCTCGCTCGCCTCCAGGCGTCCACCACTGATTCCAAAAATTATTGTACATGAAATAAACATAAAATCTGAAGAAATATGGTTTTAGAGACCATGTATAAGACAACTTTAAAAGGACTTCCATTTTCCAAGTTTTAATCAGAAATAGAACACGATAACTTTATTTCAAATGCTGTCGTCCCCGCAATATCAGTTGCATGAAAATGTTTGCAAACAACAGCGGAACAGCTAAAAAGAGCAACCGGACAGCAGGTATGGACAGAATAAAGATACGTGAACCCAGCCTGAAAACAGGGTGTGTTCAATTGGTGACAAACCTGCTTTCAATTGGTGAAATATTCTGCATCGGAATTACACTCAATGGCATGCCAAACACTAAAGTCAATGAGAGATTAAGAAATACAAACGATTACAGAATTACAGAAAAATGATTAAGAAATAAGAATTACGGACAAATCTTTTCCCCCACCTTCTGTTGATTTATGTTTATGTTGTTACTAAGAAGCCCAAACAAGCTAATGACTATATACTGGAAAAACCAATTTTCACATTTTTGCAAATAATTATCACTTTATTATTCAAAAGATTTTTCGAGAATGACACGTTGAAGCAAAATCCATGTCCAGTTACTAATAAAAATTCAAGCCCTCTAAAATAAGACAACATTCTCTAGTTCAATAGGATAACTAATATCAGGGCTGTTAGAAAAATTCCAAATTTTGGGAAAATGCAACGAATGCGGAGAGAAAAAAGACGTGCTGAATTATTAGGAAAAATATATTTAAATAACCATACAAAAAATAGTCTCACCAGATTCCTCTTGACGATTGACCTTTTGAACATAGTCACGCTGAAGTTCAACCTAAAAGAAGTCAAACGAAATCAGCCAAATATATAAATAGACAGAAATTTGTGTGCTTAATAATCCCGATATAACGAACTCTGTAGGGAATCCGAAAATACTTCATTATATCGGGAGTTCGTTAAACCGGGAGAACCATATTTCTAGGTCTTTTGCAGTAGACCTCTTTGCAGTAGGTTTTTTAGGCTATCCCCAACTTCTCTTCAGGAAATGTGATATGTACACTAATTTCGTGTATAGAGCAGGTCGGTAATAAGTTGCCACTCCAAGTTTCACGCTTAATGCGACTATCAGACAACAGTGAACAGTACAGCTCTGTCAATACGGTTTCGAGCACTTCTAAACGAACCGGTAAACAGTAACTACTATCATATATTTATAAATATATCATAAGACAACGGCCGAAAGGAGGAAAATTATTTCTACAAGGGTGCTGCCCATTTGTAATGAACGTAGCATATCGTGGCATAAAATATCGTAGCATGACATAGAATGGATTCTCGCCATTTTTTTTGGTTTTTAGATCAGTAACACGAATAGAAGGCATGAGATAGAAAGTATTTATCAATAATAAAACACGAACAGGGATATTCAAACAACAAACACTGACTGGAATTAAACGACAGCGAACAAAATTGTGCAAAATACCATTAAAATGTCACCTGTTTATTGGCGATATTTTCTATGAGGCCAAGTCGCAATCTCAAACAGTGGCATTCGTTGCGATATGTTCTGATAAAGTACGACTCCGAAAAGTCGAGCCTTGGTCGTTCGTGGATCACGTCTGCAATCATCTGAATTTACAAGCAAAGTTTGTAAAAAAGGGATTTGTAAGCATGCAAGATTATCAGAAAATCTCAAAATTAAAAAATCAGTGACTCGCAATCATCTTTGGAAAAACAGTTCAAGTATCAAACAAATATGGTTCGTAATTATTCAAGTTTACGAGGAAACGTCGAAAACAAAGGTAGAATTCATCGAGGCAGTATAGTTCTTCCATAAATTTAGTAACCGACTCAAAACATGCTACCTTAAAAAAATTCACAGAAATTAAAAGGTTTTTCGAAACAATCGTAATATATAAAAAATTGGGAATAAAAACCTACCTGAGCAAATGTGTGCTTCTCTTTTGGGTTGAAAATATGCTGATAAATCTCAAAGTAGCCAGAAACAAGCTGCAAGACATGAATTACGTGGACATTTGAAATTACCAAAAGGGATCTTTAGATCAACAAGATTATTAACCTAAAAGGACGCAGTGCTTAGAAAAGAGAATACAAATATTCATCATTGGCTACAGATTAAATGATAAATGGAAGTTAAAATGAAAAGCAAATTGAAAGTCAAGAAAAGTTGTAGTAGGAACAAGAAGTTCTAGCTGTCGCTGAATCTTTAAGACTCATCCATTTTATCGGTACACATTTTGAATTACACACTGATCGCAATCCATAAATAAATTATGGATAAAATTATCCACTTGCCAAGAAAAGTTTGTCGGATAGATGCACAAAATAGCAACGAAAAGCGACATTAGAGACAGTGTCTTTCCCTGTACACAATAGGGTCGTGAACGGCACAAAGGCACTGTCTCTAAAGTTTCTTTTCTTAATTAATGACAAACAGATCGAATATTTTGGAACATGACGAATTCATGAAAAAGAGAATTTACTTTGCGATTGAAATCAGATGAAAAGTACCAACCTTGCGTTTATTTTCTAAATAAGCAGCTTCATTTGTCCACAAATCCAAAATCACACCAAACCTATCAATATCTTTGCGACTATATGCATCAAGATCAAAGTCGCTGCCTTGTTGTTGCTAGAGTTAAGTGAAAAAAATAAAATATTTTCTAGACTCTCCTAGAAACTTTTCAGCTTATCTTCCTCCGAGTTAAGATTCGCTCTGTAGTTATAGGACTTGATTATTTGACTATATTTCTAATATTATTTGCAAAAGTGTCTTGATGGAAAGAGAACTACAAAGAGATTCCAAAGAAAACTACGGAATTGAAATAAAAAACAAGGCATTGAGCTAATGCTGCACTCGGACAAATATTGATGGGGCAAGCCAGTGCTTTACGAAACTGTCCGACACATATAAGGTGAAAACAAAGTTGCTACTAAGCGGGAAATTACAGGTATTGATAGCACTGACTAAAACGAAGTTGATTATTTTCTAATTGAATCTACTTTTTGCTTTCTCTTGCTGATTTTGAAAATAAAAACTTAGAAATAGATAAAACAGGTTCTGGCTATTGAAGAATCCAAAAAACATGGGAAGGATGAAACATAGTACTCAAAAGTAAAACAGAAAGAAAAACTGGCCTAATGGAAACTTTCATTGGAAGGGCACTGGTGGTATCTCTTAAACCTAATAGGGTACCGAGCCTGGCGAAATTAAGCTTATTTCTCTAGAAAAATGGATCTCAAAAAGCATAATTCTAGCCTGCTTTAAAGATTATTCACTTATTTCTCCTGGCAAAAAAGTTCGGTCGTGTAAAGTGTCTCCTGTGTCTAAAGAGGCACTGCTCGTAGACTAGCCAACTTAGATAACAATAGATTCCTATGTGCATCAAAAGGAGACAATAGTTGAACCAGGAGCAAGTCATTGATAATCACAGCCATAGCAGCTTTGTGTTGTCTGGAAGACATTTGGCAAACAATTTCTGTCTTTTCCATAAGTCACAAACCACTTAAGAAAATCAAGGTGAATTGAAAATATCTTCGAGGCAGTGCAAAGGAATCAATCATACCTGTACTTTAATATCGTTTTTGTCCTTGCCTCCAAACTTTGAAATGAAATGTGAACCAATCAGGAGTAACTGTTTTTCGATTTCCCTAAAATCATGGCCATATACAACAAGGAGTGATACAGAGAAGGTAGCATTATCAAACAGATACACTGATCAGGAAACATTTTGCTTGACTAGGGTCTTGCAGGAAGAAAATTCTTATAGAAAAGTGTTAGTTGCTACAAAAACATTTTTCAGTTATTCAGAAAAGAATTATGTCAGCAGAACCAGCTAGCTAATGGTCAAATGCAAAGGCCATAGGCAAAGATCTTGAAAAAAGTAATTTTGGAGGAAAACATTAAATTTGATAAGTAGTAAAACAGCAGAAAATGAAATTTGACAATGTCTGACTGAGCATCGTATGAAGCAGTAGTCAAAGATCCACATAATTTGCACAGATAGCTAAGATTATAAAAGGAATAATTATGCAGCTAAATTGTTAAATATAAACGAAAGGTACCTGAAATCTTCCAGGGATTTGTCGTAGATGACAAAGACTCCTTTGTGATCTTGCACATGAATGCGACCGTCAGACAGAGAGTAGTAATCATCCTGGTTTTCAATCTTCAATAACAAAAGAAAATTGACTTGAGCTTGAACATAATACAAAAGCAGAAAAAGCAACATTCAAGCGGGCAAATAGAAAGAGCTAGTTCAGCTTTGACAAAAGGCCGAGCTTCTTGCAGAAGAAACTCCGAGAAAATTTCTTAATACAATTAGCAGCTGGTGAAATGGGAATCTAAAGTGGCGCTACAAAACGTTAGATAGAAGAAATACGCCATTATTGCATCGTACGACAAAACATATTTTTTTTGCCGTACAACCAAGCTTTGATCATTTAGCATACCATAAGAATCATATATTTATAAATAAAAAACCACTTATTAAACATTCATTTATGAAGTAGAAACAACTAACAAGATCATTATCCTTTGTTGTCTAAAAATCAAATAAAAAAATTGGAAGTCAATAACTCACTTCCAAGGTTTCAAGAAATTCCCGCTCTTCAGCCCTGAAACAAAGAATCTATAGTTAATGCCAGTTTAAAAAGTTTCTACTGATGATATGCTTAGTCGTTGACTTTAATGCTGCTTTTCCCAAATAACTAGCTGAGTGCTTACCGAAACTCAGCAGGACTGTTATGAACGTATTGGTGAGCGCCAACACCAAGTGAGCTGCGGTTCTCGTTAGGGTGAGTCCTGTACAATAAATCGAGAATATCTTAGATGAAGTGGAAATGGAAATAGCAATCGCATCATCCACACAAGTGCACTGGAAACAGATGTGTTGATATGAATAGTAAGCGATCTCTTATGGAGACGGGCTAGCCAGGAGTTTCAAAAGAAGGTATGGATCATTTGAAAACTTTGCTTATTTTTCATTTCATAACGTCATAGAAAGATAACAAAAAGATTCACACAGTTTAAACACGTTTTCACAGATCACAGGATAAGAAGCGCGAAATCTTAAAAGTATACGAAGGTTCGTAAAGCAATGGTTTGGTAAGGTATCGGCAAATTATGACAATTGTTGTTGTTACACCTGCGAAAACATAAAAACATATAAGCTTAGCAGATAAAAAGTGACTCCTTGTTGAAAATTATTTCGATAAATGAGCCCCGTTCGAGAGAGAACATCGACCAGTCCCGCCTAGTAGTACGGCGGGATTAAATATAAACAAAATATTCTCACTTTTTTATTTTGAATCCGTCTTCATTCTTAACTAGTCCTCCATCATCGATTGTTAACGTTCTCTCGACGGAACGAAAGTAGTTGAGGACACTGAGACACTAAAAGTTTGAATTTAAAATAACATTATTCTTCATAAAAGTTTGAATTTAGGTAACAAAGAAGACAGGTTAAACTTGGCAGTCAGATCGCTAAAGGCAATTTTTAAAAATGAAATTACAATTAAAATATTGTGAGTAGCAAAGTGGGGGCTATTTTGTTACCTAAAATGCTACTGACCTAACTCCTGTGTACTCAAATGAAATTTAGCATTAGTTATAATAAAAGTGTTGCAACTGTTCCCATTTGGGTAATCAGTTTTTTAAAAAGAATCAGGAAGCTAGTATTGTTTCATTAACCTAGACCTTTTCAAAAGAGATGTAACACAGCCGTAAAAGTGACGGTACACCAGATTGACGAGCAAAATTATAAAGATCAAACGTGAGGAATTGCGTAGCGAAGAGTAAAAAACCCGTCCCTCAAATTCAATCCTTTGACTTGGGCCCTAATAACATGTCAATGATCCTGCTGGAAATTTGGGAAAAGGGCTCTTTCATAAAAGAAGAAGCAATAACTTATATGACATGTCAGTCTTACTGTTCGCTGAAGGTCCCGTATTCTTAAGTGTCGTAATGCAAGGTATGCCAAATAGGTTCCGTGGTTTGCAAGTGGGTGCCTCTTTTGATCTTCATTTTCCAAGCCAAGCATTTCTACAGCTGCGCTGAGATCCAATGCACTGTCATCTAAACTATCGATGTCACCACTGGATAACTTCACTTCAAAACCAAGAGGCTCCTTGTTTGGTTTCGAATTCCTGTTAAAAAATTCACGTCTGAAGTATCTTTCTAATTAAGAAACGATCAAGAAACGATCAAGAAACGATCATTTCGTCAATTCTTGAACTCAATTTGGTACACTTTATCAGCCTTAGCACTTCCCTATTCTACAAATCAAATACAGACCGAAAGTTAAAATAATAAAAAATCATATCATCCCGGTTAAAATTCAAACTTTGAATAATCAAGGAGAATTTGGGATATTTCTTTTAATGGTTTAAAGAAACATTCAAATAAAGAAAAATAAAATGATTTAACAGCGTCCTAAATAAGAGTTGATGATACCTTCGATTTGAGTAGTCAAATATTTTATTCCACAGAGCTGTCGTATCGTTTCCTGTTCGATGAGTCGTCACTGAAATAGCTTGCAGCTGTGTTTGCTCGTGGACACAATTGGCATGTTCCCTCAAACAATTCAATGCTTTCTGCAGAAATCGAAACCAGAAAAGATAGATTGATTTTATTGCCAACAAGATGTAAAGCCGTTCAGATAAATTGCACCAAAGAATATGGAATGAGGGTCTTACAGAAAATATAAGAGATGAAGGTCTTGCAGGAAAAATAGCAGGAAGTTTTTTTCAATTCAAAAAATACTAGAGGATAGTTAAAAGAAGCTTAAAAACTTGAGAACAAAACTAAACGGAAAATAACAAAAAATGTTTCATAAAAGGAAATTTTCACAATCATCACGGAAAAGAAAATGTATCTAAAAGATTTTCTAGCACGCAAATGCGCCGTATTTGAAAATGATAACACCTTCTTTATTATAAAAGGGCGCCCTAACATTCAGTATTGCTTATGAAGGTCCCAGTTCCTCAGGCGAAGTACAATATGCATAGTTTAACTGCCGACTTTGTTTAGAGAACAAGCAAAGAACGAGCAAAGAGTTGGTAATAATGCAGAGTAGTTTTGAAGTTATGCTTTACTTATTATATTGAATTTAAGTAACAAAGGATGAGACGGGGCAAGTGAAAATCGATAAAACCGTCATAGCTAGACATACCTGACTGTCGCTAACATGAAAAAATTGCGAATTTATTCGAAGAAGCTGGAAAAAGTATAAGCAATTTTCAATAAAACATCACAATAGCATGACATAAAACGGCAACATAATTAATTTGAAATTTATATGCCACAAGAAGAGCAAAATGCTCCACCTGTCTTATCTTAAGAGTGACAATTCTAAATGAAGCAAAAGACTTCTAGTGCATCAAGAAAAAAAAATTCTAAAATGTTCCTTTAACGCAGATGACAATAAAAATGAGGTGACAGTAAAAGGAGGTAACAATTGATAAGGGGGGACAATAATAAGGAGGTGACTATACTAAGGAGGTGACTATACTAAGGAGGTGATAATAATAAAGAGGTGACAATAAATCTGGAAAGCAGACAGAGATAATATCTTGATAATATGATAATATGGATTGATTAAATACCTCATCAAACAGACATTTTTCTTTGAGAATTGTCATGTTTTTGGTTTCATTTCCATCAATTCTTGGCCTAATTCGAAGAAAAAATGCAAATAATTAAGCTGATTGACAAATATGAATAACGATGCAAAGTTTTATGTCAAACATATATAATGTTTGTATTACAAAAATTTTGGGAAAATGGATTTATCAAGACAAGAGCAAGATTTTTGTTCTCATTAGCAAAAGTTTGAATTATGGCGATCGTCGAATTATAAGATTTTCACTGTGAAATATTTAAATGATACTGAAGATGACAGATTTAGCAGATTAACACAGATGTCAAAACGTAAGTAAAGGCTTCCTTTTTTTGAAATTTTGCAACGGCAACTGTCATCAAGATTTGTACCTAGCTCATAAATGACATACCTAATCTGCATAAAATCAGTCCAATCGCAATACTTTTTGTATGTTACAGTTTTGTTTTGTTCCGTCAGTTTTGCACTTGTACCGATCTAAAAATCAAGCTTAGTCAAAAATCAAATCTAAAAATCAATTTTATAACTCTTAAATATATTTGAGTTCCATTATCATTCTTACTCTCTCCTTACTATCAAAAAAGCAAATTTAGCCAGTCGAAACAAAAGACAAAGATATTAAGACAAAATAAATAGCAAAATAAATTCGCTAAACCCTTTAAATTTCAGAGGGTCTTAAATGAAATATGCATCAAATATGATATTTTATATCTCACTATATCGGTATCGTAAATTGGAAAGTGACGCATCTGCTCCTGGTCATAGTAGACTGTTTTGAACTTCCTTAGGACCAAGTGGAGCATGTCCATTTCATCGGAGCGGCTCTTAAGGTCTCGAGTTTGCTAAAAAGGGAAACGAGTTTAAAGGTTTGATTCTTCAGCGAAAACGAAATTTTGATGGAATAAAACACTGAAGCAGTGAACAAAATAAACGTCTTAGCACGGTTGCAAAGTTCAAAATCAATCAAGTATTTACTTAAATGAGTATCTACTCAAGCTTTATATAATGTTCTGAAGTACAAATGTTTCAAAAATGTCTTTTAAAGTCTGTTTAGCCTATTAACTTAATGAAATGGTTGTTTGAAAATAACAAAAAAAAAAGAAAATTACCATGCGGATTCCATAGCAACATAAAAGAAAGTCAAGCACTGTAGAATACGAAGAGATGTCGACATCATTCAGTGGAATTGACAAGGTAACTTCGTCTGAAGCCAAGCCACCTCCACTTGCAGCAGCAATCGAAGTGACGTCACCAAAGTATTTCGTAGACTTGGGGACATCGTAGGACAAAGCAGGGGCAGATGGAATAGATGAGTCTGAGAACGTTGTCACATTTCTTTTCATGGGCGAAAATGCTTTGCCCATGGAAAGTTTCCGAGTTATGGAGCGGAGGATTGCCTGAGATTTTGTTGATTTACCATTGGAATTTTCTTCGCTGCCAGAGTCAGGATGAATTTGGTTGAGTTTAGTCATGGGGAACCACTCTAGTTGCTATAAAACCGGAATGAAATTAAGTGATTCGTTTCATCTATCAATCTAGCACGAGAAACCTATTAAGGCCTACAGCAACAATGAATGAATACCTATAGAAAACAAAACTGTCGAAAAATGACAAAATAGGTGATTTGTCGTCCCAAATAGGAAACCACTCATTCTTGTTAGTGTATATAAAACAACGTATTTCTAGCAAACGATGCTTCATGTTTCAAGAGATGTTTCATGAAATCTGAAAAATCGTGCGAAATGTACAATAGCGCAGTATCATTTTACTGATCATTTTGAATAGGCGCTTTCCTATAACCGCGTCACAAGAAATATCTGGCTGTTTTAAACGGGACATTTAAAAAATTTTCATCAGTGTAGTTTAATTTCACTAGAAGTTTTTCCAACTTCATAAATGAAATGAAAACATTTTCAGTTTAAAGAATTTTAGTTATTTTTAAAAGAATGAAAAACCAGAGTTGCGTCATTTGAAACTGAAACTCGTCATGACTTGTCTTAACTAATTCTCATGAAGCAAATCAAGAAAAACGTAATTAAATATGTTCGAAATATTGTTGTAACGTACCCGAATAAAAGAGTGAATGTGTTTAACAGAATGAAGGTGACATATCAGCCATCTTGTGTAAATAAGAAGGTCTTCGGTAGTGATGTATTGCAGAGATACTGTCCTTTTACTCAGGTCTCGGCATTTTGCTAATCGCTTGGACCTCAAAATTGCATCTTTTTGCTCCTTCATTATATCACTGTAAATGTTGAGATTAACATGTTTAGTGTCAAGACAAGCAGTTCAGGTGTCTGTTTACTGCAATATGGTGAATACTGCTGTAGCAATTGACAAAAGCTTGACAGGAGAAATGTACAATAGACCTCTATTTTATACAAAGTGCACAAAACTAGTGCATGTTGTACAGCTGAATACTTTAAGGAATGTCTTAACAAACAAAAAGAAATCCAAATAACCATATCCACATCAAAGAAATCAAAATTTTGAGATCTTTGATATGTCAAATCATGAAAATCATTTATTTGGAGATGAATACGCCAAGATATAGACATGTCACAATACTTCTGTCAAAGAAGATAAGCTCCTTTAAACGCATTTGGTATCAATAAAATCTGGATATACTCACTCTAATCTCTTCATATATTGCTCATAAATGCCTCCAATGGTCTTGCTGTCTCGGCAAATACGAGCCCATCTCAGCATGTGCATAGCTTTACAGAAAGCTAAGCACTGAACTTGCTCAGTAAAAAACTGCAAAGACATTAGAATTTCAGCACAAATTTGCAGATCTAAAAAATCAACATTAATTATTGACAATTCAAATATGAACAATACACTATTCAAGTTATTCAAAGGCCAGAAGGGTATCTCTATCCATAAAATAGCATTTATCTACACAAAATTTAGTTCTTTCGACTTTTCTTAAAGTGTTGTCAGCCAGGGATTAATTTGAGGGTTTTTTGGACGAGCACGGCTAAGCTAAATGTGACGACAAGTCCGTATTTTCGTTATAACCCTACATAATATACAGACAATTTTGCATAACCATCTATCAAACTGCCTAACCGAAATTTTTAAGTTCAAGTCATGAAAGTAAAGGCAACTGATCATTTTAAGTCTTAGGTACATTCTGTCAAATGACCGGAAGTAATGTTTCAGAAAGCGTGAAAAATGCACGGTCAGCAAAATTTTGACATTCGAATTTTTCAAATCTTATATTTTTAGCAGAAAGGCCTTGCAAAACTGACTGAAAAATTTTAAACCATCATTGTTTCCTGGCATAATTTGACGTGCTGAGTAGAATAAGATGCAACTGAGGCTGGCTTGTTCTTAAATTGTTCGTACATTAATAGGGTGTAAGCAGTGTAATTGCTAGCTTTTTCACTCTGGGGAGGTGTTCAGGCCTCGTTTGCCAACAAAGTGAGTGAAACAACCTTCATTTGCCGACAAATTTGAATATTCGCCGAAGTAGCACCCATGCAATGACCAAAAATCCTCATTTTTGAGATAAAACGTTGTTCCAAATTGCATTTTGCAGAAGCTCAGTTTCAGCTTGTTCTTAATGTGTTCTTAAATTTTGACCACTTTGAGGCTCGTGTTCTTATAAAATTGTTCTCAAATATAGAAAAGAGTGCATTTGAGATTTGTCTTCCCATGTTTTCGTTCTTTTTGACCATTTCTGCAACAGTATGAAATATATCAGCGATCATAACCACGAAACAATTGGTGTTCGAGCTGCATGAAAAGTCGAGGCTCGCCATTCAAACCGACAAGCACGTATTTTGGTCGACGAGGAACGTCTGTGCCTGTAGGCACGTTAAATTAATGCCTGCTGTTTACTTATTCAGATTCAAGTTGGTTGTTGGGTTTGGATAGGGAGGGATTGGATTAACTGACCACTTTTCACCTGTCACTAGCAGAAACAGACGATGCCTAACATTGCAAAACTGCAGCTGAAATCATTTGAACTAGAAACATTAATGAATGTACTGCAATTTAAAGAAAGAGCTAGCTTGACAAGCAGTTGGGGTTTCTAACGGATCAACAAATTTCACTCCTTATCTTTCAATAATGTAAAGTATTAAAGTAACCATTAGGGGAGTGAACAAAAATCTGGTAAAAGACAAAAGCACTTCCTCTGGTTGTTTATCAGATCTGCTGACTTTTATTATGGTTGAAAAACTTAAAGTTTACTTTGATTTTTTTCTAACTCTCGTGACCAAATATGTGAATTTTATAGCTAAGAGATTATAGGATTTTAAATGTAAAAATCTTATAATGTAACTTATCAAGATTCAAACTCTGGAGCAGACACATCTTCTTATCATTTTTAAATGTGAAGCCCTGGATCTCAAATTGCACCATTACACCGTTTTGTTTTTTTACAGGGGTTAAGTTGAATTAAATTACTTTGAACAGGCAAGGTGAATTACTGAATAAAAAGCTTATATTTTACTTTATTGATTGAGCCTGCAGTTTTGAAAAAAAATCATACCCT
This sequence comes from Rhopilema esculentum, assembly GCF_013076305.1. The sequence goes on along the minus strand of NW_027020228.1, from coordinate 119,727 downwards.
GTATCGATCAGAACAATTGACAGTGGAAATTTTCTAAGAAACTACGAGCAGCAAATACAATTACAATTAAACATTGTTGCTACAAATTCTCAATGCTTCTTAACAAGTGTATGCCAAGCCCCCCCCCCCCACCCCCGCACATACTTTGTAGACCACTAAAGGAAAGAAAAAAAAGTTTTCATGCCCTAATGGGTAAATCAGAAAAAGAACAAAATCGCTGTTAATTGACTTGAAAGAATATTACTCTTTATCATTAAATATATCCAAGGTCTATAATACTAATTTGGCGATGTTGCTTTATTTCTTATGAAAATATTGAATGTTCTTGTTACGTTTATCTTCTTTAGTGCTTTTATGCTTGAGACTAGTCATTATGAATAAAATATTGGTAATTATACAGAAACTAGAAATCTGTAGTTATCATAAATTAATTTAGTACATACAGTAGATTAACAGATCAAGAGATAAATTCCTCAAGTAAAGTTGGATTTTCATTACACTACCCCCCCCCCAAAAAATTATCCACTTGTTTATGTTCCTAATTATAACTCATAAGCTACCTTTTTCTTTTGTATTTTATGATTAGCAACACTTATGATTAAGATGAGTTGGATAGACCATGTGATAAATCTTGCTTGATGACTATCATCCAAAGACTGAAATTTCAGAGCAATCATTCAACATACAACATCTATGGGAGATTCTGCCAACAAAAATGTATATAGATATCATCAATTTTCATTGACTGGTTACATTAAATTTCAAATGGTGATTACTTTTTACAGATTGGATCCCTTTTTATTAATGTTATATGTATAGTAGACTAAACAGTTAAGGAATACTAGGAATTATTTTACTTAGTTGAATTGATGAAAGAAAGAATAAATAAGAAAGCATAAGCAGACAAAGCAAATCTTTAAGAAACATGAAATAAATCATTAAGAGCGCTAGACATCACAAATATCTTACTTGGTGTAAAATCAAACCAATTGAATCTCTTTTGTATTCATCCATTGAGGAGGATAGCATTTCCTGTCTCATGATTTCAGATTTGATACAAAGTGGCATAGCTTTCTGAATCTTTTAGGGGAAAAATGTCAGGAGTGAGGAAATCAATTAGATAATGAGATTGAGATTGGACATGTTAAATCAACAATGCTAAAAGCATCCAAATCGTTTATAATAACCATATTATGCTCTAATACGGTACTTTGGTGAAAGGTGACATCAAATGGAAAAAACTGTTACAATGATCTTAAATGCTCTCAAAGAAAGATTGTTTTAAGTTTGTCAAGCTCTGCATGGAGTTTAGCTTTCAAGCAGGTCATAAGTTCATCAAAGATTTTGTGAGATTGACTTTTCATAGTTGGGCAAAAATTCTTGTGATTTCAGTGGCTATTCAAATTTTAAACATCTGATCAAAAGTTGAAGTTCAGAACGTCCAAAAATAGTTAAAGAAATATAGCCGATAGAATAGAAATTTACAATGAAGATTGCTCAATGTGATAAAGGTACAAATTATTTTGAAAAAAGTGAACTAGGGAAACTTTTGGGTTGTTGAGGGAGCACAGGGAGTTTTAAATTTTTCCAAAATGATACTTTTGTCTTTATTAGCAAAAATTCAATGTAAATTTAAATATTATTTTTGGAAGCATTTTAATGTCTGCCACTAGGTTTATTCTAAAAACAGGAATGCACTTACTTTTAAAGCTTTCCTGAGAGCAAGCTTTCTTTCATTTCGAAAATATTCTGCATCATTTGGGGCAGCCACAGAGCTAGAACAGGGGATAATTGATTAGTAAATCTAAATACATAAAAAACCTTTGAATACAACAAATTAGTTCTTTATATCAGCAAGAATGAGATATTTGAAGAAGGAAAGCAGTGCTGATCCAATGGATTATTCTAAATTGTTAGAAACTGTAAGAAAGATAAAAAAGAAACTGATAATTTAAATAAAGTAAATCACGGGGGAGGGACACAGAAGACATTCATTATCTTTTTTTAACAAACAAGATCTTTCGTGAGTAAGAAAAGGAATAAGTTGCATTTGCTGCTGTTTTGAGCAAGTATTTCTGTTTGCTAAAATGCATTGGGAAATTATGTCTAATTAGGTTGGTATTAATATCTATTGCTTTTAATATCTATATCTATAATAAAGTTCGTGTGAATATATCCTTCTTATACTGCAAGTGGCAGGAAGTTAAAAAAAATAAACGAGTTCTTTATCTCATCTCTACATCAAAACATGTATTTTCTGATAAAGAACCCTTTATCATTGAATTATATTTTTTATTGAGATAAAGATTATGTATTTTTGTTGTTAAATATTTATATCTTATACAGACTAGAAACTTTGCGTGTGGACAAGTTCATTTTGAAAATTTGTGATTGCGCGCCTAAAACCAGGCACATTTTAAAGTGGTAGCGTTAATAAAAAAGGCAACTACTGATCCGCACCAACGTAACATATTACGGTATGCCATCTCAAAACTCCTGGTAAAATTTTAGGCGAATATTTTGAGTATAAATACTGCAAGTTAGTTGATTGTGCCTTTGTCAGCTTGGTTTACCTGAACGGCTTTCCCCCTGAACTGTAGAGCGATTCGGCATCCTCTATCTCGTCTTTGAGTTCTTTCAGTTCTTTGACAAGCTCAGTTTCTAAGTTAAGAACTTTCTTCGTACTCGAAGAGAGGAACAGTTTTTCCATTTTAACATTTATTTCGCCATTCGAAAAGTAAATAAATCATGAGCAAAAGAAAACTGTCACCAGGTTACATCCTGCAGGATGTTTTGATCTCTTTTCTTGCACCTTCGGTGCGTCCGCAGTTTACAGGCCGTCCTGTATCTAATAGCAACAGCAGCAGCAACAGCATCTACTTCGATAACAGTGAATTTTCCACCCTTTTTTTCTCTTCAGAACCAGTGGTTTATTTACGTTCCTAGTTTGCTAGTAGGGAGCAAAATGCTCTCGTCAAAGCCACGTTATACCGGAGAAACAAAAAGCCAACTCAGGGAAGGTAGTTATTACATTTGCACATACTTTAAATAAAAAACTGAACTTAAACTTTCCTTCCAATCAAAGTTTTTTTATCATCGTAAGTCCTCCTCAAGTAAGCCCTCACCATCGAGTAAGCCCCCTCTCTCGAATATGACCTCACCTTCGTGTAAGCCCCCTCCCTCGAACATGACCCCACCTTTGAGTGAGCCCCCTCCTCCTCGAATAAGCTTCCACTCTTATGTAATTTTTATGAAATAAGCGCTCTAAACCTCGAATAACCTTGATTATTTTTAAGCATACTGATCAGTGACCTGGTAATATTCTTGACTGCTACCAAGTAAGCTCCCACCCACGAATAAGCCCTTCCCTTTAATAAGCCATAATCCCAAGTATTTTTTTGTGAATTAAGCCCCTGAGAGACCTGTATAGTTAACCATTTTTATAAGAAAATCAATCATACCTATCAGCTACAAGCGTCGTTTCTAAAAGAATGAACACCCCTAGAACAGGTTGAGCACCCCAAGAACACCCTAAGAACAAGCCATTAAGTGGCTGAACACTCTTTAAGAAATCACATCAATCATTGTCACTGAATGTGAAAGATCTTCAAAACAACAGGAAATTGCTTGAATGCACAAAGGGAGTCAGAAAGTCAAACTTGCTTCACATGTTTAAACCCCCGTTTACACCTTTGGCATGCAAAAGATCAGTTGGTTGTAACAACACCAACAGCATTAGACTTATCAGGCTCTAACCTGCCCAAAAGTTAATTTTGATTGATTGACCAAATTATTTTTTAAATCATATCGTCCTTGGAATGTTCAGGCTGTTCTTGGGGTGGTCAGTTTTTTAGAAACGATGCAGCTACAACAGGTTTACTGAAATGGGCTATTTACTGCCAGTACCATGAGCTCACAAGCATTAAACAGAAAAAAATGCATGATATGTAGAGAAAATGAAAAATAATGGTTCAATTTCTGATGTGTTAAGACTAATCCAAGCTTGGCCCCATCATTTCTTTTTGGAAAACTGTTAGGTTTTTCAGACTTTTTATCTCAAAATTTATGTTGAGGTTTTTGTTTTTGTATAGTGACAGTATATTGCAATTAACTTCTTTCTGCTGGAAATTTTCTGTATTTGCTTTTTTCAATGCCCCAAAGAAGCTTGCTGGAAAAGGTGAACAAGTATGTTTATACTTTTGACCAGAGTCTTGCCAAGCGATATAGAGAAGAATTTAATACTTTATTCTCACTTTTCACTGCATCAGCAAATCCAGTAGAATTTACAAAACTAACTTTTGGAAAGGGTGTAATGTGTGGCCTGACTGTCCAAACAATATGAAGTGATCCATTTTTGGCAACTAGGAAGAATTCAATCCACAAGGCATAAGAAATCTTCAGAACTGTAATTTGCATTCTTGATCAAATGCTTTGCAAGATGCAACAAAGAACCATATGAATAAAGTAGCCTACCAAAAATGTATCCAGCAGCATTTGATACATTTGGAGAAGAAGACTGTCTAAACAAAACTGAGGTGCAGGAAATTGAAAAGCGATTTAGAATACATATTTAATATTGTATTTGATTTTTCTACTTTCTATCATTTGCTTATCTGATATGCTTTCTATTGCAATAGTATAGTCATTTGCGCTATTATTATTTTTCTACAATAGGTTTTGGTGTTTATAACTATCCAAATGCATTCTTTCGATATGAAGGAGAATGGATGAAAGGCAAGAAACATGGTATGTTTTCATACATCTTTTAAATATTGGACTCAAAGTATTTTGGTAATGTGTGTTATGAAGCACTTTGCATATATAAAACCATAAAAAAATTTGGAAAGTAGCTAAATTTTGGCAACCACAACCCATTGCTCGTATAATCCCATATTTTGTATTTCATGCCACTGTTGAAAATATTTGAGAAAATCATCTGTAGTGAGTGTGACAATATGGAGGCTAGGCAGGTGAAGGAAATTGAAAAAGTATTTCTTCAATGAAAAGGTTATCCAATGGTTTAGTTCTTTTTCCAAAACAATCAACACAGCAAAACATCATTACCCTTGATAGGCTCTCATGCAAGGAAAGGTTTACAGGGGGCAGGGGGCTATGCTTGAATTAACAGAATTGATAATTCAGTAAATTTCTTCAAATTTTACATATTTCAGCTTCTTATAGAAAACGGTTCTGAATATTTACACCCTGGTAATATCTTATGTAAGAAGATTTTTTCATCTCTTGTTTAAAAGTTCATCTCATTTCAATGTTTTAAAGAAAAAGGAATAAAATAAAAGAAAAAGAATAGAAAAAAATAATAGTGTGATAAGTCCTCTTGTTGCTTTTTTTCTTAGAAATAAGAGGTCTATGGGGCCTTTATAAAGCAATGAATTCCATTCTAAGACTCGAATTAATCAAACTCACTAAAAGCATGCCTTAAAATAGCAAATTTTTTTAAATTATTGCAAGAAAATGACTGCAAGAAATTTCTGAAAGCTTATCTTAAGAGCATGATCTCAAAAATTGGCTGCCATCTTTGCTCGCAGGGAGGCCTCTTCTTTCAGGTATACCTAAGGCCTTTACAAACTTCTAAACGGTCCTTCCAGTATACTGCTACCATAACAATTACCCCCCATAAAGTCTATAAGATATCGTGAAGCATTTATAGTCTAATAAAGCTAGCAACTTGAACACATCTGATATTCTGGAATTTTAAACAAAAAACTCACCTGTCTCCAACGCTCTTCTATATTGTACTAACAGTAAACAGAAAAAGCATCAATTTTCGTGGGCAATGACAACAATAACAAATTGTTACATGTGTTTGAAACATTTGTTCAATATTTACATTTGATCGTTAAGAATCCCAGATGCTTTTTCAACTCGAGTTACTAGAGTTTATGAAGAAATAGAGAAACAAAACTTTTGAAAAAGACACATCCATCTAGTGGTAGAAATAAAGGTAGAAACTGCTTAATCAACTACCTTTTCATGATTCATCAGGGCATGGAAAGTTGATCATGAAAGATGGGGGCTATTACGAAGGCCAGTTTGAAAATGGTGAGATGTCTGGCTCTGGACAAAGAAAATGGACCATAAACGGAAATACGTTCGAAGGAGATTTCATGAAAGGGGAACTACATGGAAATGGGGTTATGAAATATGGCGATGGGTCAGTTTATGAGGGAGAATGGAAGGAGAATAGAAGAGAGGGTAAGTTGATTCTTTTATTTCAAGTTTTAGTACCTTTCAATCGACTGCTTTTTATAGGATTTGTATTTTGGCAAGATTCTGTATTTCATCTTTGATGAATTTAAAGGCCTGGTTACTCTATCTTTTTTTTTAAAGGTGGACACCCTTTTGGTGGCATAAGGTGGCATAAATGGAAACCTTCCTGCCTTGAATCGGAGCTACTTAGCAAATGGAAAACATAATTTGGTTTCAAATGAAAAAAACTCACGATGGGCTACGTTATCAGTAGGATTGCCGCAAGTTTCAGTACTAGGACCATTGTTTTTCTTCTTTTGTATAAATGAACTAAATGATGGTGTCCACTGCGATGTTAGGATGTTTGCTGATGACACATCCCTTTTTCTTGTTGTAAAAGATGCGAGTTTATTGCTAAGGAATTAAATAGGGACCTTGAGAGAATGCGTTTCTGGGCTTGGCAATATTTGATTGTAGAAGAAGCAAGCGACAGCATCCTCCCCTTTTCTTAGGCTCAAATGATCTTGATAAAAATCTTGAAAATGATCACCTGGGATTTATTTTCGAGAAGAAGCTAACACAAAAGCAAGAAGGGGCGTCGGTTTCATTAAATATCTCTCCAAACTTTCAAAATAGAAGGTATTGAAACTTGCGTCACTTTTTCAACCTAAAAAATTCGCAGTCCCCCATTACTTATTTACGAAAATCCCGAACGAACGACAACATGTTTATAATGTAAGGACTACAGGAGCTTATAACCAAAAGAAAGGGTCTTTTTTCAAATACATTTTTTGAATGGATTCGGTTAAATGCAACATGAAAATACTTTGTCTATTCCTGAATTAAAACGTATTGCAATTATTATACCATTAGGAAAGTCGATCAGTGATCAGTAAGTGTCTCCATCGGTGCGAACACGATAACCCTGAATTAGAGGACAGTTAATCCAAATTTTTTGCAATACTTTTGTTATTAGGTTTATATATAATAAAAGCATCCTTCTAATTGCAATCTGGGTGGCTGGTTTCTTCTGCCTCCAGACAATTTTTCATAGATAGCTTTCCACAGATAACAAGATAAAATGGCTTCGGTGTGGCACTGCTATTTCTTTTGCTTTAATTGGCCACTTTCATTGATGTTCATTGGCAACGGCCATTGAACGTTCGACCGCCATTAAAAAATAATTTTTTGTGCTGAAAATTGTATTATTCTTGTTTATTATTCTTTTGTGTAAACTGGCCTTTGGACAAGGAAAATTTAAATTATGTGGCAAGGTGCCTGACCTTTGTTGTTACATCAGAACACGTACTTTTTTGGTCGCTGAAAAGTTTTAGACCGAATAACATTTTACAAAACTATGGTTGTCACGGTATGGTAACATTTGTCCATTTCTGTGCATCTATCTCACAAGATGATGAGTGCCTTCGTCCTTTTACAGCTGTGCTTTAACAGTCACTTGGTAGAGATGGCTGCCCACTGGCAAATCTAGTCTTATTAGCACAAGTAGGCAGGGGAATAGGGTAGTCTTGTAGCTTAGCAAATATGGTAACCAAAATTTTTTTCCTTTGATTTCGTTCCTGGTAGGTCTTATACTTCAAATCCACCTTGAGCTCTAAAGATAGGGTGCTAGTGTCACATGATCAATCATTTCATTGTTCCAGGGGACGTGCCCTCACTGAATTTTTCTACTGTATTGAGAGCGCCATATGCAAATTCATTTCGTGGTTTAGCCATCACACATTCTTTTAATTCTACGAATATACCTTTCTATAATACTATATTTACAATTGCGTTCCATTTTTTATAAACTCTTGTTTTGTGGATTCCTTTGTGATTCATTGCTTTATCATAATCATCGCAATGCCTAGGTATTGTTTGTTTTTACCCACTACCAAATAGTGATGTTTCAGTTAAAATGCCTATGTACAGGGATTTATCTTTTTCTGCAGGTGAAGGAATACTAACTGACGCAAATGGAACTGTTTACAAAGGGTCTTTTTACAAGAACCGAGAGCATGGTGATGGGTTGGAAGTTTTAAGGTACGACTGCATGTAGATTAAAATAAAGCTGTTACCCGTTTATATAGTGATTGCATTGATCTATTTGAACCGGCGTGTCAATGTTATGTTTTAGTTGGTTTCTTTTCTAGCTAGCTTCGATGGCATTTCTCGGCATCACAACAGAGTTGTTAAAACTAGTTTCCCAGATATAGATGTATCTGTTTCACCTGGCGAATACGGGCTAATGATGCAATTCTGTTCCAGCCAACCAGATTTAAGGTGTTGGATAGAATGTAAAAAATATTCTATCCAACACCTACGTTTGCAGTTAGTTCCCACAGATTTCTCAAACAGTTTTGTTTGATGTTAAATTAATTCCTAAAATTTCCACATATTCATGAAAATGTTCCTAGAAATGCGAAGTAAGATGATCAAATAGGATGACAATATCAAAGATATACATAGCGAAATTTATACCTAAGGATTCAAAATACTTTAAGATTGTAACAGTGTTTCAATACAAATCGGTGGGTCGTGTGTACGATTCGTACTAAGGGGAAGTAATATGACACTTATTTGAGGCCAACAGAGTGATCCAGTAGGATGAGCTGCTCCTTTCCTCATCATTTTAATCCTCTTCAGTGCCTGGATTTGAACCAAGCACAACCAGCACCGCAGTCAACGCTCCAACAAACCGAGAACAAATAATGTGGTTTAAAAAGATTACAGATTAATGTTTTTCTTCTGTTTTCAACATCCTATGTAAAATAAGGGATTAGAACCTGGTTTAGTTTGTTTCATGTTAATAGGCCTTAAGTCAAGAAAATTTCATGAAATAACTGTAAACAAGCCATGTGGCCATAGTGCTTCTTTTGGCTGTCTTCAAAGTCATCTTACCAGTACAATTTATCTTAGAAATGGTCAGACTTACAATGGCAGTTGGGTGTTTGGCTCCAAGCAAGGTCACGGTATTATGAAGTTCTGCGATGGAAGTGTTTATGAGGTACAACTAGATATCTACATTTTCAACATTTATGTTTATCATAAACATAAATGTAAGAAGAAGAAATGTTAACTGGCCTGCTTAATTTCCCCTTTTCAAAGTTACGTCGACTGCCAACTTCTATTTTCAGCAAGGTAGTATTATGCATAGCACAAGCATAACATTAAGTACAATAATTTTCAGTGGATGTAATTTTGGACAACAAACTTCGGCGTAAATATTATTAGACATATATTTTGGCATTTCGGACAAATAAGTTTCCGGGCTAATGTTGATCACTCATTTGGCTGTTTAAAGGAAAACCACGTCAGGTTATTGTTTCGAACTTATTTTACAGATTGTTACTGAACTCTTGAGAAACTTGTAGAAACTGAGTACTGAAAATTTGATAATGTTAAGAAACTTACAAAGTACCTTCTCGAGCAAAGTCCTCTTCATCTCATTTTTTTTAAATTTTTTTCTTTTTTAATTATTTCTGTAATTGCAGAAGAATTTATTTACAATGTGCCCAGTCTAAAAACTCAAGCTACTTAATATATCTACTTTACTTACAAGAAGAAAAACAAACATTAATTTACGAGCTACTTATTAATCTACTTACAGAAGTTGATATATTAACTTCTAAGATCAAATTTTCAAAAATACATGGAAGTGGAAAGAAGGCTCATATTTTTTGTCGTTACTTGTTGAAAGGTATATGTGCTTAAATTTGTCTACAAGTTTACCTTACAATCTTCACAAGGGCGTTCAGCTGTTAGAAAAAGAACGTAAGAGGGAATGTATGAACGCAATTAGCCTAGAACCTGCAAAATATGTGAAAGTTGGTATTTCTTTTGCAAAGCTGTATCTCAGTGGTCAAGTCTAAATTTTAAAAATCCCTGCATGTATGATACGATATGATATGATATGATACGATATGATACGAAACGATCGTTACGATACGATACGATACGATACGATACGATCGATACGATACGATACGATCGATACGATGCGATACGAAACGATACAATACGATACGATACGATCGATATGATACGATCGATACGATATGATATGATACGATCGATATGATACGATACGATACGATCGATACGATACGATACGATCGATACGATTGATATGAAACGATCGATACGATACGATATGATACGATCGATACGATACGATACGATACAATCGATACGATACGATATGATATGATCGATACGATACGATATGATCGAAACGATACGATACGATCCGTTACGATATGATATGATACAATACGATATGATACGATACGATACGATACGATACGATATGATACGATCGATACGATACGATACGATACGATACGATACAATCGATACGATACGATACGATACGATCGATACGATACGATATGATCGAAACGATATGATACGATACGTTACGATATGATATGATACAATACGATATGATACAATACGATACGATCGATATGATACGAAACGATCGATACGATTGATATGAAACGATCGATACGATACGATATGCTACGATCGATACGATACGATACGATACAATCGATACGATACGATATGATACGATCGATACGATACGATATGATCGAAACGATACGATACGATCCGTTACGATATGATATGATACAATACGATATGATACGATACGATACGATACGATATGATACGATCGATACGATACGATACGATACGATACGATACAATCGATACGATACGATATGATACGATCGATACGATACGATATGATCGAAACGATATGATACGATACGTTACGATATGATATGATACAATACGATATGATACAATACGATACGATCGATATGATACGAAACGATACGATACGATACGATACGATCGATACGATACAATACGAAGCGATACGATACGATACGATACGATACGATACGAAGCGATACAATACGATACGATACGATACGATACGATAAGATGATATGGTAGGGCTATACCTTTAGCTATATCTGCTTCAAGTTTAATGTGAGCTGAACCTAGGTTGAAGCTGGGCTAGTTATGCATCAGTATTTCATAAATACAACTTATAAAAACTGTGTTTATAAACAGGAACCTGGATTAGTGGTTTTGACACGAATGCCTGGTTTATAGGCCCGCCAATTTTCATTGACAGGAGATATAACAGTTGAATGCCTGATCGCAGTTCAGAGATTTGCGGTGTTTTGTTTTCAGATTTCTATGGCCAACGTGATATGTCTTCCTCAGAAATGTAGCAAATGATTTTCAGCATATTCGTCTCATTTCTCTCACATCTCCTTGTAATTGCAAAAGCATTCCATGGCTTCAGGATAAATACCTCCCTACATGCATTAGCCATGGACAAAAAGGTTCAGTGAAACATTCTGTGAACAACATTGCGCATCTAATATTTGGTAAAATGTGCATGTTTTAAGGCCCACGAATTTACAACAACTTCATAATGTATAAAAGAATTGTTTTGAACTTGAATTAAGTTGGTTTCTTGAGAACAGGGCTTATGTCGAAAAAATTACTTTACTATAAGCAGACTATTTAAGAAGCTTCCTTTCACATATAACATTAGGAATGAAAATTTAAATGTTTATTTTTTTTCTTATTTGACTTTATTTCATTTTGATAGACAGCGAATTTTGCATACTATGTAGCAATCTTCCTATCTTGAATCATTAAAGAAATGGCCACTGATCATGTTAGGCCGCTAGAACATTCTGGTGAATAATCGTTACTACAAGTGTGAAAATGCAGGATCAGCAAAATTTACACCTTCAACTCTGCTGAAATTTGCTGATACAATAGCTTAAAATGCATTTGGTACCCTACTCTATGGCAGGGGCGCAACTACGGGGGGGGAGGGGGGGGGGTCCTGGGGGTCCAGACCCCTGCCCTTTTTCTCAAAAGGGGAAAAGTGCCCTTTTTCTTGGAAAATTGCTTGAATATTTTGATTATTACGCTAAAATGGTTGGTCATACAGTAAATGACACACTCCGGAGATGTAATGGACCTCGCAGGAATACAGATAAATGATTTAGTCAAACTTTCGCGCACTTGTTGGGTCGAACGTCATCATGTTGCAGTAATAGAGTATATCTTCAAGCCCCAACTCTACAGCGTGTTTTAAGATGCGTCACGCACTGGCTTTGAAGAAGAATGGTTCTGGGACTCAAAAACCAAAATAAAGGCACAAGATTTTGAACGGGATAGAGCCTCTACGACCTCTGGTAAGAGCTTGTAAGAGCTTGTTGGTCGACCAAGACATTTTTCAAGCCTGTCACATAGTTGACAGGGTCATAGAAGACCTTTGCATGAAACGAGCGAATGCAGAGAAATATTCGCGGACTGGTATTAGAAAGCAGTAAAGATGGCACAAAAAGTTGATGTTCAGCTGTTCCGTTCCTTGTCAGTATTACAAATCAGCTGAAAGCAAGACTTGGAGACAGAAACCAGCTGAAGGCAAGGCTCGTGGAACTGTTCAACCTACTCCCACTGTAGTGCGAAGCAAAGAATTCAATAATAATATTTCAAAGAGCAAAATGTCTTCGGATATGGAAGATGATGGGCTGCTATTCAAAAGTGAGCTGGCGCTGGGAAAAGGAGATGACAGCAGGGTCGCCGAGAGGGGGACAAAGGGGCAAACTGCCCTAGGGCCTCGAGGTCTAGGGAGCCTCACAAAGCAATGAATTCCGTTTTTAAATGGAATTTATTAAAAGTTACAAAATTACAATTAAAAAGTAAAACATCTTAAACGAATTAGTGAATTTAAGCTATTTGCAAGGGTGTGGTGGCAAAATTTTTGCTCGCTTCGCTCGCAAGAGGCATTGTTTTTTCCATTTCCCCCCTCCCTCGGGCCTCCTAAACTTCTCGGCGGCACTGTACGGCAGACAGAAAGAAGTCATATGCATAGTTAAAATTAAAAGGAAAAAATAAATCACACCTCACCACAAAATAAACCGTACACCACAACTTTTCTCTATTGATCAGTTTCCCTTGTCTGGCGTACAATATTTACAGATTTACTAACTGCTCATATTTTCGCGGTTCCTAAACAAATGCCCCGGTGGACCTTTAATGAAATTTAATTAGTGCCCTTTTTGTGTCTTGGACCCCTGCCCTCTGAAATTTCTGGTTGCGCGCCTGTATGGTAGCATTAAGCATACATTATGATAGCGCCGGACGCTCATCGAGTCGTCTGCATATACTATTACTCCTAAAGAAATTGTAACAACAACATATGCTATCAAATTAATTTTGAATGATAGGGACAATGGCGATCAAATATGTTTAATGGCGAGGGAAGCTATGTTCATTGTTCCGGTGCAACATACAACGGTATGTGGATCAATGGCAGGCCTGAAGGTATGTCTCTATTGATTGAGCTATACGAGGAGGAATTTACTTTCTAGTCATCATTTACTTTTACTAGTACCTGACTACACCGCAAAACCAATAAGCTGCTTGAAATCATATCACAAAAGCCTGGTTTTCACTATATTCATAAGGATCGTATCGATCATAAGAAACATAATTTTTAAGTCCGTATCGCTTATGTTTCTTATAATCCAAATGAAAACGCCATCATAAAAATGTCTTAAGGATCGTAAGAATAAAAAAATCCTTTGTTATCTTGATGTCATAAGCGTCATGAGTATCGTAAAAGTAGTGAGATTTCTTATGATTTGAAAAGGGGGCTCTTTCCCCGCCACTTGTCTGCACGGATCCAGCATGGCTGCTACGAATCTGCGTTTGTTCCTGGCAGTGTATATTCTAATCAAAAGATGAAGGCATCGAAGAAATTGAAGTTAATAAAATACGAGGAAAGAAAGGGTTTTGGATTTCGCAAAATTTTCAAAAGGAGATCTGAGCAAGGTGTTTTGCCAACTTGTTTGTAGTCTTTCGAAGACTTGTCTTTCAAGCAGATGAATTTCACGATAGATAATCTTTCCGCGCGCGAACGAGAGAAGGAGCAATGTGTGCGGCCTTCGACTGGAATTCAGGAAAATTTGTCACCTAATTCTCAAAACAAAGGAACATCCGGTTGTAAGGATCGTAAAGATGAAAAAGTTTTTGATCTTTACGATCCTTATGTCACGAATTTTAAGAGATAAAATCAAGTGCTAATTATTTTACGATTATGATTCTTGGTGTTTTCACTTGATCATAAGCGTCATAAAATCTTAAAATTACGTTCTTACGATCCTTACGACTCTTAAGACTCTAGTGAAAACCAGGCTTAACCTTTCATTACTGTACTCGCTCTCTGTAGAATCACATCATAAAATTATTTGCGCGTTGTTAAATACCATAGACAACTGGATGTACACAAACGATATAAAGTAGTCGTCTATACTAAAGATCATGCTAATATAACGAATAAGCAGTGACTTCCTTTAGGGTTTCAAAATTGTCAGCAATCTCTTGTTCTTCATACTGTGCATCCATATAGTCTTTGGGATTTTGTGTTGGGCATATCAATGGAAGTTACCGTGCATAGTACTGAAATCATTTTAAATGGAATTGCAACTGGGACAACTATACATTGTGAAATTCTGATAACAAAATTATAAACTGTTTTGTGTTTTGTTAGAGACACGACCGTCAAATCGTCAGCCAAGTCATACCCAACCCCAATTCCCACTTGATAATTTTTATTATTTGAGTAATGTTTACTGTTGTTTAGATTTCTTTCAGGTTTAAATATGAATTAATCTCTTTGTTAGTTAATGTTCCATCTTTGTTGGTTTATGTTCCATCTTTGTTGGTGCTTGATTGCCATATTTTATTTCGTTTTTGAAAAAAATGTTAAGGATGAAAAGTAGATAGAAGAGCCCTCCACATGAATGCATTTCTATTAAATTGCAAAAATAATTTTGCTTTTATAAATTTTGTTAGCACAGCAATTATTTTACAACTTTTTTTGAAAGGTTTGTTTAGAGTTTTGTGCATAAGTTTGGATTAACTATAACGATGAGACTCTCTGCCAGTTTTTTAGCAAAACCATTTGTTGTTTAGTTGATGCTACAGAAATCTATATTAACGGAGCACCAGAGATCGAGATAGAGCAAGGCCAGTCTTTTGATTTGGAAATATTTTGCAGAAATAGTAGTGGCGAAGTTTCTCACGGTAGGTTTAAGTAATTCTGTTTCTTCAAAGTATTTATGTTGGTGTGTATTTGTGTCTTCAAGGTTGCTCTTCATTCAAACCATTACTTATTTTGTCTGTAAAAATATTTATATTCCATATTAACATTCTAGTCATGTATGGATTCTTATCTTGAACATTTATGCTTTGATATATCCTATATTATTTCCTTCTGATAAAATGAAAAGGAAACATTTTTTAAATATGAGCTTGGTTTCAAATATATGCTCTGTCTGTGAGATTGTCTACTTCCAAAAGCACAATTAGATATCAATTACAGATGTAGCAAAACGCTCGATTCCACAACGCGTATTTTGAAATCAAACTTCCATTCTTGGAGAAACACGGATGCTTTAACAAGAGAGGCCTCATATCGAGTACTTACAGCAGTTGTAGCAGTTTGGAACAAATATTCTCAATTAATTTTGCTGTTTATTTTGGCTGATACAAGCTGGTTTTTTTGTTAATTTTTAGCATTGTATTTGCCTCTATCTGTCAATATTTGTTGTAAAATTTCTTTTCAAGAATCTGGTAGGCTTCTTCTTGTCATGGGTGGTATAAGATCTACTGAAGCAGCAACAACCACCAGAACTTCATTGTCCGAGGAAACTGGAGACCAGCCTGAAGCTACCTATTTCAGCACACCATTGTAAGACCATTTTTTTCTTGTTCAAGTTAAGCCTGGTTCCCATATACTTCTTGCCTGTCATGATCTGCGATCTTAAGGCCCCTTGGTATCATGTGTAACCCTGAAAAAAGCCTCATTTTGATAACTGTGTCTCGACTTAATAAGAGGCATCAGCCAGCTTGTATGCCCATATTTTGAATCAATAGAGATACTTCGCTGATGCCGCTACCATCTCCCACTTATATTCGACATATCTCTGCGGAAAGACATTCGTATTGTTTTGCATCGCAGTTTAGCTTCTTGTAAGGTTACCGTAAACGTTTTTGACATGATTTTTGGTTTTCTCCCTCTCTTCAAGCCAAACTAATATCAAAATCTGATTAAACTATACATAATTCGATGCACTAGATTGTAGCGATTCCCGCCATATTAAAATAATTTGCAATATTGTAAAATCATATTTTCCAGGCAAATTTATTGCTTAAACGAGTGTACCACCTTCAGAAGCTATTTTATACCCTTGCGTTTGAGGTAGCAGAATCTGACCTATTTCAGCAGGAAGGTTACCAGACATCTGTCCCGGCCGTGTGCACATTTTTGAGCCATTCGATTGAGTACAAAATAGCTTTTAAGTACCTGTATATACAGGAATTGCGAGTCTTAAAACGGGATTTTACTGATTGCACTTGGAAGCTAAACTCGAAAACCACAGTGTTATCTGGGCCGAGTCACTTGAAGCTTGTTTATCAATAAGTCTGTTTAAATAAACACAGCCATACATGTGATAGATAGATGTACCATGCGATGTTGTGAATGAGACATGCGTCCGGGTTTTTCCGCCATTTTCAAAACTGCTGTTAGTTTCAAACACGGTACCATTGTGTGCCTGGAAAGCCCGGTTACTAGAATATAAAGGAATCGAAAAATTGTTGTTTCATCCAGAAAACGTTTACCGTAACCTTTAAGACATTCCCGTGGCCTTTAGCAATTTTCTTCCACCAGTCAGCTTTTACTCTCCTGTCCTGAAAGCCTTTACATGATTGATCAACAATTGATTAAGATTTTCTTATTTCTTCGCTCAATTGTGAATTTGATATGATGTTTTTTGAACGATACTACTTTAACTCTATGGCCATTTTTCGCGGCGCAAGTGTGGCCATAGAGTTAAACTGGAAATAGAATTGATCGTCAATAGACTCAGATAATGCTCTCGTAAGAACTTTTCACTCGACTATCGCCGCCGACGATCGCTAGAAGCAAGTTTTCTTGGTTCTTTGGGATCGATGATCGGCGACGCGCAAGAGTTGATGTTTTCATATCTCTCAATCATCACATGACCCTCAACGGTGATGATCACTGACATATGAGAACCAGGCTTTAACGTTTCAGTTGTTGTCAAAACTCATCTGGAATTATTATCTCAAAAACCTCTATTATAATCATTCAAACAATTTTTATTCTAGTACAAAATCATGTCTTTCCTGAATTGGTTTTTTTCAATGACTATCTTCTTATCGACATAGCCAGTCTAGAAAATCTAGTAATCGATCTATCGTGATTCTAGTTTAGTTTGGTATAAATCAAATTTTAGAAATAAATTATTATTGTTATTTGCAATCACTTTATATGTAAAAAATAGGTGGAATATGTTTTTGTTTGAATATATAGAGAAAAAAAGGTAAAAACTGTAATTCAACTTCTCCTTTTTTACAAACTTGTCCTTGTTTAAGCAACAGAACTTCCTAATTCTTAATTTCGACGAATAACTTGTATTCATCTGTCTCAGGAAAACCGAAGTTGTTCATTGAGATTCAATCATGCAAATCGGGTACAAGCTTTGATTCTGGGTGACCCGTTTCTCCTGATTTTCACCCCCTCTAATAATTTTCTATTTTTCCCCGCTAATTGCCATTATAACATGCTGTCCATTGATTGTCCGTTGTATCACAAAACCATCGAAACTACTTAAGTTTCAGGATTTCGAATTTTATCTCTTTCCCTGTCTATGCATATTCTTAGTTGAGCCTTTGAGAGTAGGCAAATGATTAAAAAACATTTTGTAAAGGATTTTTAACATTTTTAAAACATTTTTAAAAAACATTTTGAAACACGTTTTCCGGCATAAATTCATTTTATTGTCAAATCCAGCAACATAGTTTGACAACAGTAAAATGTTTTTTCAAAGTGCTACATGTAAAAAAGTTGGTCATTTGAAGCACAGGAATGATTATTTCGTTTCAGTGGCTTTGATGTGGAACCATACCCGCTTATTGAGAGTAGAAAACAACAGCAAAGGCCTGAACAAGAAGCTGAAAGACCCAATATCCAAGCAGACCTAAGTTTTGCTAGTACTGACAGTGGGCACGGAGACAAATCTGTTAGTAAGCAGGTTGCACTGACGCCTATTACTGACCAGAGTCCGGACATTGAAAAACAGTCACATTTTCCACCACATAATCAAAATAGTGAGGTAAGCAAATTTCCTTTGCTTGGGAGTTTTTGCTTATTTAAATTAAAGAAGAAGTGTTTAAATAAATAGAGAAGAGAAAAAGACTTCTCCGGTTCATGGAAAGCTGCGAGAGTTACTCACATATTTAAAAGTTCGCTGAATGAAGATCGTGCAAATTTCAGAGGAATATTATTTCTCCCTTTCTTGTCTTAAGTATTTGAAATTCAGGCATATAACCAGGTCTAAAAATACTGAGAAAGAGACATCCTTTTTTTGCACACAAGACTTTGGTTTCAGGGCTTTGCACCCTTTAGCTCGTTGCCTGCTAAATAGTAGTCCATTGGTATGTTGATATGGATAAGAAGAAAAATAGTGTCTAATAGTGAAAAATGTTTATATTTGACATCATCTGTGCTTTTACGAAGTGCATATTATCAGTGTGATGATGATGAAAATAATATCCTCTTTTCCTTGTGCAGCATTTTCAGGAAGAGGCCTACCCAACATCATCCGAGGCAACAAAAGTTAGGTTTCAGAAGACAGCTTCAGAAAAAATATTTTCTTTTGACGAAGCCACCAGCGCTCAAGTTTTCATAGGCATGTAATTTTTGGATTTTCAGTTATTTGATTATTTGAAGCTGTTTTTGCCTGTCCTACTCATCTATTTTTAAAAGCGCACGATGAAATATAAATCTTCAAAAAGGCTTGTATTTTCTATGCCTAGATGAAGAAAGGAACAATGATGAAAAAAGTTCAAATCTGTCGGTGTTAACAGAAGACGGCAGAGTTTCTCTATGTGAACTTTTGTTCCCACCGCCTCCACAAGCAGCTCATGGTTCGTTATTGCGATCGTCACCTGACAGTGAAGGCAGACTTAGTGTTAAGGGGTAATGTTCCATTTCACATGTTTATTTGGTCATTCAAATGATAGTATCAATGTCCCGCCATCAACTTGTTCGGCCTGGTCACATCTAACATCTGCGAATTCTTGGTCTCTTTCGCATTCGTTGTCATCTAGAGTCCATTCGTTGTCAGCCTAACAAGAATAACCTTGGCATCACCAAAAACGTAGATACTCCATGGGGCTCCTGCAAAGCCAAAGCTTTCCAGGGGTTTTTTGCCCCCACCCTATTCACGCCACTGGTATTTTCTGCATTTGGGATAATTTTTTTTGGGTTTAAAGACTTAAAATTGGCTTTGAAAAGAGCAAACATTTGAGTATACTAAAGCTTTTCGTCTGACACTTTTCAGAGTATAAAGCGTCAGAACATAGATACATCAAAACATGTTCCTTCAAGTATTAGAAACAGAACTAGTTCCCAAGAAAAACAACTACAGCCGTTTTGAAAGACTTTTGGCTAATCAAATGTTAACTTTTGTGAACAAGTTCCTCTTCACCTCTCACCCAAACAGTCATGTGCTTGCGTTTCTGATTGGCCTCTTTCGATCCTCAACTGGGTATATATATTTCCTAGCGTAGAGTTTTCGATCTATGTTCTATACTCTGAAGAGTGTCAGACGAAGAGCTTTGCTTTTTTCCAAGTCATTTTTACTACCAAAAGTTTGTAATACCAAAAGATTAATTTTAAGACTTAGAAAATGATAATTTAGCGGTTTAATATGATAAATTCCGGCTTAGTATCTGTTTTCGAGCGCTTTAGTCGGAAGGCCAAATAGAAAAATAATTCGAGCGAAAAATAATTCAGCTTCTTTTTCGCACGAAGGTCCTTAGCTTTTTATTATTATTGGATGTCTATACTCTGATAAGTGTTTAGCGTAAAGTGCTTAGGCACGCAACATTGTCTTTAGCGTGTTATTTTCAAATTAATTTTCGATCATTGCAAAAATTTTAAAGATTTCAGGTTGAGTTGTCATATTTTGATATTTTTGATAGAATCAAAAAGGCTGAGACAGCATCAGTTTCATCTAGCATTCATGTTGAAAAAGAAAAAAAGAAAGGCAAAGCAGATTCGTCGATAGCAGATAATGAGAAGCTAAGAGATCTAAGGGATAAAGATGGCAAAAGAAAAAAGGAGAGAAAAGACGAGAAAGTCACGGAAGAAAAATTCTGCAGACCAGGTGCTTCTTGAGGTTTCTTAGACTTTTTACTGAAATATTTGAAAGATTATTTTGAGAAAATTCCCAAATCATTGTCACAACTTCTGACACTCTTTTGCAAGCTATAATACTGCTTTGGAAAAAAAATCATATCCAAATTTAGCTCAATTTTTCATGTTTTTAACCATCTTTTTAGAAAAATAATGTAATATTCATAAAGAGGTACTGTGAGGTTTCCACAATATCGAATTTAGAGTAGTTTTAGCTCATGTTACACTAAATACAGCAGTTCAAATTTGTTCTTTTCAACCAGCACTGATACGTCTCTCTGATGTTCATCTACTGCACATCATATTTTATATCTTCGTTTCGTTAGATAAACAGAATTGATATTTTCAAAGGTCGGAGAACCGATTCTGATTTTGTTTTTGCAAGGCCCTCCTATTTCGTTATCTCTATGCTTTCCTTAAATATTTCTATGATTTTTCAACTGAGCTTTGCTTTCTTTCCTTTGAACAACCTTAATTACACGCTCCTAAGTGAAGCAGCTATTCAACTCCTAAGGTATACATGGGCGGCTGACATCAAGCTCCTTTTATTAGAAAACACATTCGATTGCCGCTCGGATGTGATGTGTTCTTTTTTTGGGAAGTCTAAGATTGAAGCTACTGGATGAATCAGGCTGCTATTTGAGTGAGTTGATGCTGTCCATGCGATCAAGGTAGACGCTTATTGCGTTAATTTTTGGATGGAATGGGTTCTAGAATATAATTAAACTTTGAAGGCAATCAGGGCCAATTCAGCGGTTTTCTAGTCTTAGGACTATGTTCGGATTACAGATATATAGTTGCGCGATTATCTGTACGCAAGAGAATGGGTTTACCAAAAAGATAGTGACTGAATTTTTCGGTAGGAAAAATGTTAGCACTGGAGAGATGTGAGAAATCGATCCTTTAATGACCACATCGTCGTAGAAAGATGGAATATAAAATGGCTTAAATAAGAGAATATTTCTTTGATAGTACGTTGAAGCGAGGAAGATGTTGATTTTATACCCTCAGCATAACGCTCGTGTATTTACTTAACTTAAACTGATCATAAATACCGTATTACCTCTAATCAGCGCCACCTCTCCGATGAATGCGCCTCTCCAATATACCAATTCGACTTACGACCTCGTTTTGGAAATTTCTCCAAACTTAATTATACGACTTTTTTAAGCTCAGATTTGGTTTTATCGTCATAATTTAAGAAGGAATGCCACTTTTCATATTGTTTGAGCTTGTATTTTAGATTTAACCGAAAAATGAAGTTAGAAAACTTGTAAGGAATTTGACCGCAAAAATCGTTCCGGGGGAAACTTTACCCCCCTAGTCGCCAATCACGGTCAAATCCCTTATAAAGTTTTATAAAGTAAAGTCTTTATGTCGTCATAAAATCAATATCGTGAGCATATACAAGTAGACTAAAATCATTGCTGTCAATACGAATCTGAGGTCAAAGATTTTGTACAAATGAATTTGAAGAATTTTTCAAAATGAGGCCGTAGGTCGAATTGGTGTATTAGGGCCACCTTTTCAAGCAAAAATGTGAATGAACGCCTCTCTAAATATTGTTGAAACAGTTAAAGACCAGTATATCATCACATTAGTCTGTATTCAAACATATATTCAACAAAATCTACGTTATTTTCAATTGGGGAAAATTCTCTATTTTTAAAAAGGCGTTTTAGCAAGAGATTCAGTATTTCAAACCGTTGTCTTTTATTTTTGGATTTATGTTTTTCTAATGAGCAGACAAACAAAGTTTTTGAATATTTACAAAAAAGTTCTACCGAAGGGGAGAAGTGAAACTGGGGTAAATTTGAATGTTGATTCTAAAGAATGGTTGTTTGTTTGGGTTTTAGAGAACAGAAAGTTGATTGGTTAAATATGGCAGTGATGTTTTTCGTCACCATCAGCCGAGTTCACCTTGGAATCTTTCTGATAGAATCAACCACGACTTATGCAAAATAGTTGGCCTTGTTGTCATTCCCCCTCAACAATGACCACAGGGGTGTCGTAGCCGGGGGGGGGGCAGGTAGCCCTTGCAGAGGGTCAGAATTTGCCGATTTCTACCAAAGGTCATTTGCTGTTAGGATTTTACCGGTTAAAGTCAAAATCCTTATAAGCCAAATTTTGTTATTGCCATTAATATGCAATCCCCCCAGACCTCTAGAAGCACTAAAGCGTTTTCGAGGAAAAATTAAGCCACCCCCTTCTTCCTTGAATAGAGGATTAGAAAGTACATCTTTTCGAGTAGCTATTCATCTACAATTCCAGGGCAAAAATAGTTGAGACTTTCAAATAAAATTTAAATGTCTCTTAATTTTCCATTCCCCGATTCAATAATGAGTACAAATTTCCAAAGCAAAATTTGTAGAACACTAAATTCAACATTGATTCGGGAGGGGAACGAATTGACAGGGGCAAGGTAAGGAAAAATTTTCAAAAATGCAGTTTGTCTTAACGATTTGTCCGTGGGAAACAGACTGCTATCCACTATAATAGAAAATATACGATAATCAGTTCTCTGTAATTTGCTCCCAAGTTCATCGCGTGCTTTGTACCATGTCTCAATGACACCAAAAGCTTAATTGGGTATTTTTGGTTCCTTCATGTCTCTCCAATAATAAGTTTTTAGTGTCTACAGCCCTGTATGACAGTGTCATAAATTACATCTCTATTCGATATTGAAGACCCGAACAGTGCCAATTATTGCCTATGACCAGGTTTGAAACATTTTTCCCAGATTTGAAAATGTATGGAGTTATGTTGCAAAAGGTAAAACTTTTCAAAATGAGAACAAAGAAAAAGATAAATACCGTCAAATATTATTTTTAGGAATGAGATTTTATTAAAAAAATTAGCTTCAAGAATGCACTTTACGGTAAACGTGAAGCATTACAATTATAACAAATTTCCTCTTCGGCGACAGCCAGTGCCGCCTCGGGTAGTAACTTACATGTACACTTGACCTTATCTACCGATCTATATGGTTGCAAGGTGTCATGAAAGTTCACAGGGTGTATGGAGAAAAGAGATTGGATATAGGGCATTTTAAATGTCTCTCCTGCTACCACAAAAGTTATGAGTTTTTCTGCACGATCCTCTTTCTAAATTTAATTCTTGGTGAAGCTCGAACCTTGTATTATTCTTAAAATGCTCTTAAATTTCAGTGATGTCAAATTTCAATTTTCTATTGATTTTCTTATACTATATATTTTCGTATATATTTCCATGCATGTCATGCAAAAAATGTATTATTTTCTTTTTAGGCGACTATGTTGTTATTGTCCAAGATATAACAGCTTCACCATTTCTTGACACAGTATTGAAGACTGCATTTCTACATGTAAAGGTAGAAAACAAATCAAAGAAGGGAAAAGCCACAAATCGCAAGTTGAATGTCACCTGATCTTCATACTTCACGTCTGTGCACACTGTCATATACAATTTCATGTTCCTTGATAGAATACCAATACATGATAGAATACCTGCATTCTACTCATATTGAAATAATGCCATCCTTATTTTCAAGGCATATTTTTGTTTGCCAGAAGCTGAAATTTTCGACACAATTGTAAAAAACCTCTTGTAGGAAATGGAAAATTAAATAAGCGCAAGTAGTGAAAATTATGATTCATTAGAGAAAACATAGGTAAATTTTTGTCGCCGTAACTTGTTTTAATATGAGAACTGTTGCACTGAACGTTGACTTTACTCAAAAAGGCAATTATTGAAATTAACTGTCAAATTAAAAGGAGGTTATCTTTTTATCTCATTTCTTTTACATCTGGAACCCAAAAAAAAAGATATTTTAGAAAAAGTTTTATTTTTCATTGTATCCCAATTGCTCGGTGAAAATTGTTGTAAAGTATAGGCCAGTGTATAAACAGATCCATTTTTTGAAAGTATATGTTAGTAATTCGTGTAAGTAAATGTGCGTATGCATACTACTAAGCAACTCTAGCAACTAATTGCCCCAAGGTCATATGCCGAAGCGATTTACCAAAAGGCCTGTCAACGCATTGGTCAACGGGAGAAAGGACTGGGAACCAATCTATTCCCAGGACACTCCCCCGGTTTGGTATACAGCGTAATCAAACTTCTATTCAGATCTGAATGCAAAATCAACTACAACATATCAAATTTTGATAAAATGACTGCGAATCACAATATATTCATCTATATTTCATATTATTTTGCCTTTGCAACTCTCCTATAATAGCAGCGTTGCGTTTCGCTCTAGCAACAGCTTATGTTATTATTTGTATAATTATAATTATTATTATTATTATTATTATTTTTATTATTGTTTTTATGATAACATTATTTGCAGTTGGATAAAATAAAGATAGTTCTAGCTTGAACTAATTAAGTAAAACTATTGGCACAAAAAATATCACAGTAAATATAAAGTATGCTTCTGTTGAGATTCCCACGGATTCTTTATCTATATAAATTTCATGAGCAACTATTGCCTGTGCACTTTATAATAATTGATCTCTTAAAGATCACTTGCTGGTGGGCTTTTTATTGAGTCAGATAATGTGTTCGAAAGGATGGCACCCTTGACGGATAATGAATCTTTCCCATATGTCAATGTGTTTGTACTCGGTAACTGTACAAGATCTTCAGTCTTTAGGTTATAGGCTACATCTTTTGTTCGGAATATATGCCACATAAAATACGAATTTTCCGAATAGGGCCATTTATATTTTTCCAGAATTAATTTTGCAATTTTAGCTTATGAGTAGTGCATTCGCTACCCCTAGCTAAAAGTTCAGCAAAGGGGGCTGCGAAAACCTTCCACATTGTTCTCAATGCCCTTTTGTGGACTCTGTTTATTGGAGCAAGGTCATCCAACATGGGCGCGCGCTGTGCCACAGAGGCAGGGCCAAGGAAGTCAATGTGCCATGGAGAATAATGGCAAATAACACGTCCCACAAGACATGTTTTACCAAAAGAAACTTGTAGCGATGTAGTTTATGATTGGTTCTGTCTAAATCTTGCATGAATCCGCCAGTATTTTTGAATTGTTGCAGTTATCGTTAATATTGTATTCTGTGTAATATCATTGTATTCTGTGCATGCCAAGCAGATGTTGGGGGTTTTATTTGAAGGGAAACTGAAATACATAGGTCGCGATTGGGGCAGGTTTATGGGCCACGATGCCCAGTAACATCTAAAACTTTCAAGAGGGCTCCCATGACAAGTGTGCTGAAAAGTTTTACATGTTTATATTAAATTGTCCATCCACCGTAGGTACAATGAAGTCGATTGAATTTATTTGGAACAAACGTTAAAACAAGCTCTTGGTTGAGAGCCACATTATTTGTTCGGAATCGAAGGAAGCTTGACTGTTTTGATAGTTCCTCTTTCTCCGAAGTACTAGATTGCATGACAGCGGTGCGGTGCATCCCGAGTGCCCTCTTGGTAACGTTTCTATTTTCCCTTATAGTATAAACGTGGCAGGGGCGTTGTGGCTCCAAGAAAAGGGCCAGGATAAACTGATCATAAGGGGCCCGCTCATTTGTTTGACATCTCCAATCACAAGCCACAGGTCGCCCAAAATGGCACGTACCTTGAAACCGTGCACGCACGAAAAATAAAAAGATGCCAATTTTATCATCTTTAAAGGGACATTTGCTTCATTTATTGGGGTGTATCCTCTTTTCTATAACCATAGTCTCTTTAAGACTGCAAAAAATGTGGAATAAATCCAATGCTGCAGTGCACATTTGAAATAAACACAAAGTTAGGTGCACTGCGGGCGAAGCGAGCAGAAATGTTTGCAGCCACGCCCTTTTAATTAGCTTGAAATACATTTTAATTTTTTTTGCAGTCGTTAACAACGTTTTACAATTTGTAGGCATACTTTCTTGCGTTTCGTTGAAGTTCAGTTCTTTAATTTGAATTCATTACTTTAAGTGGCCCCCTAGACCTCGAGGCCCTGGGGCAGCTTGTCTCTCCTTGTCCCTCTCTCAGCGGTCATGTTCATATTTCACGCAATCTCTTTCACAAGGGGCTGTTTGTCCTGGGTTTCACAAACTCACTCAAAAGGGGCCCACCGGGAAATTTCCCCGTGTCCCGCCTATCCCCAAGGTCTCTGAAACGTGGTCGCCTTTATTGCAAACATTGTACATATAGACGATTATCATTAACAATTTATTTTACGTTGGCAAAAAAGATCAGAAAATACATATAGCTAATAAGCTTATTAACGCAAAAAAGAATAATTCAAAACCTACTTTACAATGTCTATACTAAACCTAAAAAACAGTGAATCTTTAATAAAAACTTTGGAATACCTTTTTTTATTTTTCGTTAAATATTTTCAAGTTCCCTTCCAAATAACGATTTGAAAAAATTGGCTCCGCGCAGGTCACGTGATAAAAAAATTGCTTGCATTTTTGTGCCCATTAAATTCGCACTCCTGTGACTATTGCTAGGAAGGGGGGAGCCTCTACCCCCTTTCTATTTAAGGCTCCCCCCTTCCTAACGATAGTCACAGGAATGCTATTGAAAGTTGCTTTAAAACATTTGCAAGCCCAGGTCTATTCGTGTTTTTCGTTTAAATATTTTCATGGTTTACCACCTAATCAAGCCCCCCTCGTATGAGCCCCCCTCGAATTCGCCCCCTGGGGGCTTATTTATTTTTTATATTTTTGGAGAGGGGCTTATCCGAGGGGGGGGGCTTCTACGAGGGGAGGGGCTTATGAAATTATTGTAGACATTAAGAAGACATTATTA
The DNA here is from genome assembly GCF_013076305.1 of Rhopilema esculentum. The sequence goes on along the minus strand of NW_027020228.1, from coordinate 92,438 downwards.
AAACATCTCGTTTATTTTAGTAGGAATATCTTTATGAGCATTTAATTAATAATTACCAAAAGTATGAATTTTGCAGTAATTCAAAGAAATGCCAAAAGAAAACCTCAGATGGCAAAATTTCATCAAATTGAGGGGTCAAATTCTAGAATTAACCGTAGCAGTTGGGGCTTTTTCGAGGGGGGCTTTTTTGAGGAGTGGGGATTAATTCGATGATTTACGGTGCTTCTAACACCTATCGTGGCTATCGAGTTCGTAGGGGAGCTAGTCTCCCGTTCACTGAAATGTGCATACAGACAGGGCCTATTTTAGTGTGCAGTATTACACACTTTGTGCAGTATTAATTTAAAAACGTTCAGTATTGATTTACAAAATGTGCAGTATTGAATTTTGCGAATTTGTGAAAATGTCTTTTTGCGGCTATCCCAGATTCCTACTTTGTTCACAAAATGTGAATTTTTCTCGTCAGTTCGATATAGAGTCAGGGGCGCAGTGGGAGTTAACTTTTTTTTTGGGGGGGGGGGCAAAGCTGAAAATTTTCCGATAAAACTATGATTTTTCCGACAAATGTTTTCTCAATACATTCCTTGAAGATTACCCTTACTGCATATACTGCAACACTTGATACTACAATATCACGAATGGATCTGGAAATCGTTAACGAATGGATCGTTCGTTATACGCCTTCAAGCTCAACCATAGCCTTTATTCTACCAAAACTTACCAAATATAAATCGCTATGAACAAAACTGCAACTAGTTATAAATTTACACCCTACAAGTCTTCTCGCTACACTAGACAATAAACTGTCAAGTTAGTGTTTATAGCTGTTTTTTGGCAAGTTTTAAATCGCATCATAATTACTTTGCATTTATTTATGCTAAACCTTAAATAGATATAACGCGTCCAAAAGAATAGTTTTCTTCAAAATGAAATTTATATAAACTGTTACTCAAGCAGCATCTTTCTCAAAAGAGGGGTGGCAGTATACAAATCGATGATGTCACCATAGTCTATCGACTGTAAAATATCACTTTCGACGTTGATTGTTATCAGAGAGGAAAGGCGGTCTTGTCCCATCGTTGACCGTAGCCGATTTTTTTACAATCCTCAGCTTTGAAAAAGCTCTTTCATAGTTTGTTGAACCTATTGGCAAAGTGACGAGAACCTTGTAAAGAAGGACCAGCTGTGGAAAGGCACTTTGCAGGTTATACTTATCATCAACTGAAGAACTGAATGGAACTGAAAAGTTTTCTCTTTCTCCTGCAGCCGGGAGAGGGTTGCTCTTTTCTCTAACTTTCCAAATTTTACGGTAAATATTGGCGAAAGAGCTGTACTCATCTCTTAATTTTTCGTCATCCAGGCCGCAATTATTCCCAACTTTTTTGAATTACACTGCACACAACTGCCTTTCAATTGTTTTTTGAAAACATTCAGGGTTGAGCAAGGCAAAATCTGTCAAAATCGCCTTATGAGACGTGAATCTTGAATTCATTGGGCTGATAGCTGTATCTACTATCACGATGATATACGAATTCCCTATTTCCTTCTAATTTATCCATGCAATTTTCCCCTGGCATCTTTTTCTTTCTGCGTATTCGTCGCTCGACAAAATTTTCCTCTTCTAAGTCATGGCGAAAATAATAACTTTTTGCGTCTTCTACAACACCAGCGAATTCATTTCGAAATGAACTGAGTTGAATTTTAACTGTCGGAAATGGGAGTTTATAAAATAACTGAGACCAGAGCGTTAATTTCCTTACAAATTTCAGCAATGCGACGATTCCGATAAATACTCTAATGAAAATAAGTAAGAAGGGTTGAGCATGCCCTATTTTACGACAGGTTTAGAAAAATATCCGACCTTTTGGACAGGATCGATGAAAACCTTACATTTTGTCTAATATTTCAAATTTTCCGACAAACGTTGGATTTTCCGACAATCCGACAAAATTTTTGCCAGGGAGGGCGGCTGCCCCCCTGCCCCCCCAGCCACTGCGCCCCTGTATAGAGTTGATGTATTGTAATTCTCGTATAACCATCGGAAAGACTCTCTTATCAAAACTTAAAACAAAGCGAAATGCCCAGAACCAAAAACAAAACATCTACTTGTAAATGTCAGAATTGCTGTAAATTTCGTAATTTGATCTTGTCGAAGATAAAACATTGAGTAATAATTTATCAGTTGCCCTAACATGCTCTAGGCATCTAGCAGAAGCTCACTTAACTTAACTAAAAGAAAGATAAAGAGCCGAATAAAACTTTTTTGTTGTACTGTCCAGACAAAACATGAGATAGTAACTCCGTTTACAAGAGATAAATGAGTATGTTTCTATTCAGATTTTGTAGCTACTTTTTGTTGTGTTGCTGTTTTGAAATGTCATTGTTGATTGTGTATATTATCGTCTGTCTGTTTGTGATTTCTGAGTCATGGCGTATAGACATGTTCAAAATTCGGGCCATTTCCTCGCTACACTTGCATGGCCAAGATACCTGGGGTTTGCATGGGTTTGCACTGATTGCAACAAAAAATTTCCTATGAAAAATATGATTATAAATGTGCAGTATTGAAAATTTCTTAAAATAGGCCCTGCATACAGATTTAATGTATTACGATATGCCGCGCATTAACTCATGTGCCACAGAGACCAGTGTTTTTGATCGAGTTTTCACGGGGGCTCCGCAAAAAACCGCATAGTGTTTTTGTTGGGTTTTTCACTATGCAGTGGTTTACAGGCATACAACAACAAATGTATGATTATAAATGAGTTTTTATGGTACCTCTGCAGTCATGGAATCATCAAATGATGGAATAATTTGTTGTTGTTTGCCTGGTTATTAACTGCTTGGTGGTAAAAAAATCCAACAAAAACACTATGCGGTTCTTTGACGTATCCATTGGTAAATAACGTGTATACATGGATGAATAACGAATATCCAAATCTATACATTTGTACAGGAAATGGCAAGCTTGCCAACTTGTATTACTAAATTCGAATGCTCTATTTTAAAACTGAAGTGTGTAAAAAGCAGGCTACGATCAACTATAGGCCAAGAGAGGTTAAAAAGATATTTAGCTTGACTCCATTGGTTCTCAGTTTTGTAAAGTAAGTGGTACGAAGTAATAAATTTTAACCATGGAAAGAGTGAACAATAAGAATCGAGAATCATGCGATGGACTCTAAGTGTAAAAGTAGTGAAAGGAGTAAATAATAAGGATCGAAAAACATTTCACACGATAAAGCGAATGTAGTAAACAACTTTGGAGAGAATATACATGGAACAAAGATAGAACAACAAATTGAAAGGAGGAGAAAGAAAGTCAGAACAAAATCATGGGAAAAAATGACTTCTGGGAATTGAGTGTAGGTCTCCCTGTGAATGAAAAGGCTGTAAAAAATAAGGATCGAAAACCATGTGATGAGCTGCAAGTGTGAAGGTATGTAGTAAACAACTTGGGAGAGAATATACATGTTACAAAGAGAGAACAAAGGAATGAAAGGAGGAGAAAGAAATTCAGAACAAAATCATGGAAAAAGTTGACCCCTGGGAATTGAGTGTAGGTGTCCCTGTGAATGAAAAAGGCTTTAGAAAATAAGGATCGAAAACCATGTGATAAACTGAAAGTGTGAAAGTTTGTAGTAAACAACTTGGGAGAGCATATACATGTTACAAAGAAAGAACAAAGGAATGAAAGGAGAAGAAAAAAGTCAGAACAAAATCATGGGAAAAGTTGCCCCCTGGGAATTGAGTGTAGGTCTCCCTGTGAATGAAAAGGCTGTAATAAATGAGGATCGAAAACCACGTGATGAGCTGCAAGTGTGAAAGTTTGTAGTAAACAACTTGGGAGAGAATATACATGGAAGAAAGAGAGAACAAAGGAATGAAAGGAAGAGAGCGCAGTCATTTGAATCCAAAGTGCTGGATGATTGGTTTAAATCGTCTAATTATCGTTCAGGCTCAACGGAGCGTGAATTTCACACAAAAGTTAAACAAAGTTGAACATAGTAGGGGACAGTCCGTCTTCAACGTGTAGAATTCTATTGAAACGATCACAGATTTTCATATCTTCTTAAATTTTACAAGAACATTAATTCAAACTCCATGGCCAATAACGCCAACGCGCATATGGAAAATGTAAGTAAAACTGCTATCTTGTATCTTATTTATATTTATATTGATAGTGAATCATTTATATTTAAACACGCATCATTTTTATATGAAAATGCATCGAAGTTTCAAACCTCTCTCACTTGGCAACGGGGCGCCTGCAAACCTGAAGTTGTGCAAACCTGGGCAAGTTACCCCAGGGCCTCGAGGTCTAGGTGTCCTTATAATGTAATGTTTTCTCTGGCCTTCACAGGATATAGATAATATTAAAGTGAAAATCCTTCTCGGAAAGGACTGCTATTTATCGCAGTCGTAGGAAAGCAAGCAATGTTAAGATTTGAGCTAACAAAAAAATGAAACACTCTGGCTGATGTGCGAAATGCTATTAAGGGAATAAATTGCAACCGGAATTTATTATCCGGAATAAATTGCAAGCGTTCAAAACAACGGGTGGGGTTATGCCTTCTTTGTATCAGTTGACGCTCTTTGTAACTGTCTAATGTTATTAAGAGAAAAACTGTCTAATTAGTTGGACATTTTTATTCTTTTTTTATATACCACGAACAGGAATGGAACATGATGCAATGTTTTTCATTTTAGATGGCTTGTTCATTTGTAGCTTTCCGTATAAACCTTGGTTCAGAATTTTTCTTGTTTTTTCCGCATAAACGTTGGCTTAGAACAGTTTTTTTTGTTTTATTAGTATACTAGCCCTCGCAATGTCGATAAGATCATTCTAAGCTTAATTTCTTATTTGTAGCCAAGTGAAAAGCGTTACTCCTCAAAAAACTGTTGATTCTTTCGTGCGGATAGATTGACTTGCGCGAGTATTTTCTGCTTGTTGTTGTTTATAATCTCCAAAATGTTTTTTTTACTTCGATGAATTACGTAAACGCCATTGTGAAAGCTGGCAACGCTATATTTTTCAACTTCTTTTATCATTTTTTTTGCTTTTTCAATCTCCTTTCGTTATTGTTTAACTTCACAATCCACTGTTTTACTCAATTGATTAGAAAATCATCATCTCGTCGTTGACGATTTGACCACAAGAGCATGTTTGCAGGCTTGCAACTTTTTCAAAAGTTGGCCACTCCTTTTGGCCCCAAACCCCACAGGGATAATTCATAATTGGAAGGATGAATTTGTCAAACAAAAACATAAAAAGCCTTGGATTAAAACCGTCCCTATCCCTACTTTTTTGATAAAAGTGCGTAATACAATTTCCTAGGAATATTTATAAATTAGTAGGAATTTCTTTACGAAAATTTAATGATTTATTACCAAAAGTATGAGTATTATAGTTATTCGATGAAACGCCAAAAGCAACCTCAATGAAAAAAACAACAAATCGAGAGGGGGAAATTTGAGGATTTATGGTAGCAGTGGGAGCTTACACCACCAAACGAAAGAAACCTCAACACTTGTTTCTAACACTGGGCAATTCAAACTAATCGATGAACTCACTGAGCCCCCCCTATCTGAAGCACCCTGAGCCCCCCTCGGCACAACTGGTTGCGCAACAATACTGTGATTAATGTTTAGCCCTCTTAAAGAACAGAAGTGCCAACATAACTGTGCAAGCTCATCTTGTAATTGTAATGCGGATGTTTAGGATAACGGGTATTTCCTCATGCGTTGCCCATTTTTTCAGCAGATGCGTAACGACCTCTTCGACAAACTCCTGGACAGCTTGAATTATAAAGACCTGGTTGAACTTCTTCTCCATTGTAATAACAAGTACAACAAATTTGCAATTGGGCTGATATTGGAAGCTACTGTTGAGACTTAATCTCCCCAGTTGCTGGTTCTTAAAATTTGCTGAAGTATCTAAAAATGAGCGCTGAAGAATAACAGGACCAATTTGCTTTTATATTTTGTTCATTGGTATCAATTGTCGTGTTTACATCATACGATGCATCTAAATACAAAACTAGCGCGCTCTAACTTCAAAACTAGCGCGCTCTAAAGACAAGTAATGGAATAAACAAGCAATTTTAAAGGTTTTCCCGCGATCCTAACGAGTTCAACATGCGATCCATCTGAATGAACCGTAGGAAAAACAACTAATCACTACGCAATTCTGCGTTCATAGCAAATAATTTACCAACTACGTGTAGCAATTACGGTTAGAAGAAAAATGCCTGAAAGCAGTGGAAAGTAACGACACACTCCCCTCGGTGACTTAAATGGAGTCAGGAATAAAACGAGCTTTCTATTGTGAGTCCTTTGCTGCAACTTTTGAAAGCTGTAACTTTTGGAAGTGATTTTATGTGGACACCAAGGTTGTTCCGAAGGAAGCTCTTCCATAGGATAATGACTGTATTCCAAATTTTGTTGTTGACATGAGTTTGGCCGAATGTAATTGTGTTGGCTCTCCCTAGGTTTGGACGCAAGTTGGGCTTTAAGGGACAAAATTTTACTGTGGCTTTAGTTTTTGAAGTTTTCGAGATCGTTTGGAGTGAATCCAGGCTATTTAGATTGTTATATAATTTTCAGATTAATAATAAACTTTATCAGATCAGAAAAAATGGTTAATTATAAATAGTTCAATGATAAATTTAACCCAAGATACAACGATCAGAGACAACAAACCTTATTACCACCAATTAGGACGGGCCACACTCTATCATTCCCCGCTTCTTCCTCATTCTTTTCAAATCCGATGGCGGCATTTCTCTCCCCAACATTTCCCGACCTGAAAGGAATATTGCAAGGCCACCAATTAGGTCGAGTCACATTCTTCCACTTCTTGAGAGGAACTAGATCTACAAGAGAAAGTGATAACTGTAACAAATCAGTATCAAATTTGCAATGGTAATATTATAATGGTTACATATTGCACGGTATTTTGATTGAATGAAATAATTCAGCTTAAAAGATTGATCACTGTAAGTTTATCATACAGAATTGGAAAACTGGTTGCTTACGGTTGACTTTGTCGGTAAAAACCTCCTTGTATGGTTGTCTTTATCAGTAAAAACTTTACTTACAGGTCCATTATTGTTTTTTAGATCAACAATAATACTCTTTGAAAAGCTCTTTAAAGTTTATTAACCAAAAAACTTTATTCTCAGCGTTTCCTAAAACAGCACGGCATATCAAAGCCCTTTTCGCATCAACGTCGCACGAAAGGACATCGTTGTCCCTTAGCTCTCTAACTACTGCTTCATGGATTCCTGTGCGTTGAAAATATAAAAACTATATTCAGACCTTAAAAACTTCAAATTCTCTGCAATAAAGATAACCTTCTGCAAATGTCATGTGAGTAAGAAATTTAAAACCAAATGTCTATTCCATCCGCAGCACTTCCTTCGGTAACATTTCCCTCCGCAACACTTCCTTCTGCATTAAAGATAACCTTCTGCAAATGTCATGTGAATAAGAAATTTAAAACCAAATGTCTATTCCTTCCGCAGCACTTTCTTCCGTAACATTTCCCTCCGCAACACTTCCTTCTGCAACACTTCCTAAAACATCACGGCATATCAATGCCCTTTTTGCATCAACGTCGCACGAAAGGACATCGTTGTCCCTTAGCTCTCTAGCTACTGCTTCATGGATTCTTGTGCGTTGAAAATATAAAAACTATATTCAGACCTTAAAAACTTAAAATTCTCTGCAATAAAGATAACCTTCTGCAAATGTCATGTGAATCAGAAATTTAAAACCAAATGTCTATTCCTTCCGCAGCACTTCCTTCCGTAACATTTCCCTCCGCAACACTTCCTTCTGCAACACTTCCTAAAACATCACGGCATATCAATGCCCGTTTTGCATCAACGTCGTACGATAGGACATCATTAATCCTTAGCTCTCTAGCTACTGCTTCATGGATTCCTGTGCGTTGAAAATATAAAAACTATATTCAGACCTTAAAAACTTCAAATTCTCTGCAATAAAGATAACCTTCTGCAAATGTCATGTGAATATGAAATTTGAAACCAAATGTCTATTCCTTTCGCAACACTTCCTTCCGCAACATTTCCCTCCGCAACACTTCCTTCTGCAACACTTCCTTCCCCAACACTTCCTCCCGCAACACTTCCTTCCGCAACACTTCCTTCCGCAACACTTCCTTCCTCACCATTATCCTCTATACAAGCGTACTTTCTTCGTCTGTGTAGGATTTGATTAAGAACTTCTCGTGAAAAACGTGGATTCCTGTTTGGCGACCTGCATGTAATATTGCAAGGCCACCAATTAGGACGGGCCACACTCTATCAATCCCCGCTTCTTCTTCATTCTTTTCAAATCCGATGGCGGCATTTCTCTCCCCAACATTTCCCGACCTGAAAGGAATATTGCAAGGCCACCAATTAGGTCGAGTCACATTCTTCCACTTCTTGAGAGGAACTAGATCTACAAGAGAAAGTGATAACTGTAACAAATCAGTATCAAATTTGCAATGGTAATATTATAATGGTTACACATTGCACGGTATTTTTAATGACTGCAATAATTCAGCTTAAAAGATTGATCACTGTTAGTTTATGATAAAGAATTGGAAAGCTGGTTGCTACGGTTGTCTTTGTCGGTAAAAACCTCCCTATATGGCTGTCTTTATCGGTAAAAACTTGACTTAGAGGTTCACTACTGCTTTTTAGATCAACAATAATACTCTTTGAAAAACTCTTTGAAGTTTATTGACCAAAAATTTTATTCTCACCGTTTCAAAAAACAGCACGGCATATCAACGTTCTTTTTATATTAACGTCATACGATAGGACATCATTAATCCTTAGCTCTCTGGCTACTGCTTCATGGATTCCTGTGCGTTGAAAATACAAGAACTATATTCAGACCTTAAAAACTTCAAATTCTCTGCAATAAAGATAACCTTCTGCAAATGTCATGTGAATAAGACATTTAAAACCAAATGTCTATTCCTTCCGCAGCACTTCCTTCGGTAACATTTCCCTCCGCAACACTTCCTTCTGCAACACTTCCTAAAACATCACAGCATATCAATGCCCTTTTTGCATCAACGTCGTACGATAGGACATCATTAATTCTTAGCTCTCTAGCTACTGCTTCATGGATTCCTGTGCGTTGAAAATATAAAAACTATATTCAGACCTTAAAAACTTAAAATTCTCTGCAATAAAGATAACCTTCTGCAAATGTCATGTGAATAAGAAATTTAAAACCAAATGTCTATTCCTTCCGCAGCACTTCCTTCCGTAACATTTCCCTCCGCAACACTTCCTTCTGCAACACTTCCTAAAACATCACGGCATATCAATGCCCTTTTTGCATCAACGTCGTACGATAGGACATCATTAATCCTTAGCTCTCTAGCTACTGCTTCATGGATTCCTGTGCTTTGAAAATATAAAAACTATATTCAGACCTTAAAAACTTAAAATTCTCTGCAATAAAGATAAACTTCTGCAAATGTCATGTGAATAAGAAAGTTAAAACCAAATGTCTATTCCTTCTGCAGCACTTCCTTCCGTAACATGTCCCTCCGCAACACTTCCTTCTGCAACACTTCCTAAAACATCACGGCATATCAATGCCCTTTTTGCATCAACGTCGTACGATAGGACATCATTAATCCTTAGCTCTCTAGCTACTGCTTCATGGATTCCTGTGCGTTGAAAATATAAAAACTATATTCAGACCTTAAAAACTTAAAATTCTCTGCAATAAAGATAACCTTCTGCAAATGTCATGTGAATAAGAAATTTAAAACCAAATGTCTATTCCTTCCGCAGCACTTCCTTCGGTAACATTTCCCTCCGCAACACTTCCTTCTGCAACACTTCCTTCCCCAACACTTCCTTCCGCAACACTTCCTTCCGCAACACTTCCTTCCGCAACACTTCCTTCCGCAACACTTCCTTCCGCAACACTTCCTTCCTCACCATTATCCTCTATACAAGCGTACTTTCTTCGTCTGTGTAGGATTTGATTAAGAACTTCTCGTGAAAAACGTGGATTCCTGTTTGGCGACCTGCATGTAATATTGCAAGGCCACCAATTAGGACGGGCCACACTCTATCAATCCCCGCTTCTTCTTCATTCTTTTCAAATCCGATGGCGGCATTTCTCTCCCCAACATTTCCCGACCTGAAAGGAATATTGCAAGGCCACCAATTAGGTCGAGTCACATTCTTCCACTTCTTGAGAGGAACTAGATCTACAAGAGAAAGTGATAACTGTAACAAATCAGTATCAAATTTGCAATGGTAATATTATAATGGTTACACATTGCACGGTATTTTTAATGACTGCAATAATTCAGCTTAAAAGATTGATCACTGTTAGTTTATGATAAAGAATTGGAAAGCTGGTTGCTACGGTTGTCTTTGTCGGTAAAAACCTCCCTATATGGCTGTCTTTATCGGTAAAAACTTGACTTAGAGGTTCACTACTGCTTTTTAGATCAACAATAATACTCTTTGAAAAACTCTTTGAAGTTTATTGACCAAAAATTTTATTCTCACCGTTTCAAAAAACAGCACGGCATATCAACGTTCTTTTTATATTAACGTCATACGATAGGACATCATTAATCCTTAGCTCTCTGGCTACTGCTTCATGGATTCCTGTGCGTTGAAAATACAAGAACTATATTCAGACCTTAAAAACTTAAAATTCTCTGCAATAAAGATAACCTTCTGCAAATGTCATGTGAATAAGAAATTTAAAACCAAATGTCTATTCCTTCCGCAGCACTTCCTTCGGTAACATTTCCCTCCGCAACACTTCCTTCTGCAACACTTCCTAAAACATCACGGCATATCAATGCCCTTTTTGCATCAACGTCGTACGATAGGACATCATTAATCCTTAGCTCTCTAGCTACTGCTTCATGGATTCCTGTGCGTTGAAAATATAAAAACTATATTCAGACCTTAAAAACTTCAAATTCTCTGCAATAAAGATAACCTTCTGCAAATGTCATGTGAATAAGAAATTTAAAACCAAATGTCTATTCCTTCCGCAGCACTTCCTTCCGTAACATTTCCCTCCGCAACACTTCCTTCTGCAACACTTCCTAAAACATCACGGCATATCAATGCCCTTTTTGCATCAACGTCGCACGAAAGGACATCGTTGTCCCTTAGCTCTCTAGCTACTGCTTCATGGATTCTTGTGCGTTGAAAATATAAAAACTATATTCAGACCTTAAAAACTTCAAATTCTCTGCAATAAAGATAACCTTCTGCAAATGTCATGTGAATAAGAAATTTAAAACCAAATGTCTATTCCTTCCGCAGCACTTCCTTCCGTAACATTTCCCTCCGCAACACTTCCTTCTGCAACACTTCCTAAAACATCACGGCATATCAATGCCCTTTTTGCATCAACGTCGTACGATAGGACATCGTTGTCCCTTAGCTCTCTAGCTACTGCTTCATGGATTCTTGTGCGTTGAAAATATAAAAACTATATTCAGACCTTAAAAACTTCAAATTCTCTGCAATAAAGATAACCTTCGGCAAATGTCATGTGAATAAGAAATTAAAAACCAAATGTCTATTCCTTCCGCAGCACTTCCTTCCGTAACATTTCCCTCCGCAACACTTCCTTCTGCAACACTTCCTAAAACATCACGGCATATCAATGCCCTTTTTGCATCAACGTCGTACGATAGGACATCATTAATCCTTAGCTCTCTAGCTACTGCTTCATGGATTCCTGTGCGTTGAAAATATAAAAACTATATTCAGACCTTAAAAACTTCAAATTCTCTGCAATAAAGATAACCTTCTGCAAATGTCATGTGAATAAGAAATTTAAAACCAAATGTCTATTCCTTCCGCAGCACTTCCTTCCGTAACATTTCCCTCCGCAACACTTCCTTCTGCAACACTTCCTAAAACATCACGGCATATCAATGCCCTTTTTGCATCAACGTCGCACGAAAGGACATCGTTGTCCTTAGCTCTCTAGCTACTGCTTCATGGATTCTTGTGCGTTGAAAATATAAAAACTATATTCAGACCTTAAAAACTTAAAATTCTCTGCAATAAAGATAACCTTCTGCAAATGTCATGTGAATAAGAAATTTAAAACCAAATGTCTATTCCTTCCGCAGCACTTCCTTCCGTAACATTTCCCTCCGCAACACTTCCTTCTGCAACACTTCCTAAAACATCACGGCATATCAATGCCCTTTTTGCATCAACGTCGCACGAAAGGACATCGTTGTCCCTTAGCTCTCTAGCTACTGCTTCATGGATTCTTGTGCGTTGAAAATATAAAAACTATATTCAGACCTTAAAAACTTCAAATTCTCTGCAATAAAGATAACCTTCTGCAAATGTCATGTGAATAAGAAATTTAAAACCAAATGTCTATTCCTTCCGCAGCACTTCCTTCCGTAACATTTCCCTCCGCAACACTTCCTTCTGCAACACTTCCTAAAACAGCACGGCATATCAATGCCCTTTTTGCATCAACGTCGTACGATAGGACATCATTAATCCTTAGCTCTCTAGCTACTGCTTCATGGATTCCTGTGCGTTGAAAATATAAAAACTATATTCAGACCTTAAAAACTTCAAATTCTCTGCAATAAAGATAACCTTCTGCAAATGTCATGTGAATAAGAAATTTAAAAGCAAATGTCTATTCCTTTCGCAGCACTTCCTTCCGTAACATTTCCCTCCGCAACCCTTCCTTCTGCAACACTTTCTAAAACATCACGGCATATCAATGCCCTTTTTGCATCAACGTCGTACGATAGGACATCATTAATCCTTAGCTCTGTAGCTACTGCTTCATGGATTCCTGTGCGTTGAAAATATAAGAACTATATTCAGACCTTAAAAACTTCAAATTCTCTGCAATAAAGATAACCTTCTGCAAATGTCATGTGAATATGAAATTTGAAACCAAATGTCTATTCCTTCCGCAACACTTCCTTCTGCAACATTTCCCTCCGCAACACTTCCTTCTGCAACACTTCCTTCCGCAACACTTCCTTCCGCAACACTTCCTTCCGCAACACTTCCTTCCGCAACACTTCCTTCCGTAACACTTCTAATAGCTAGAATATTTAGTTCTCACCAATCCATTCCAATTCGACAACATCATCCTTGTTAGTAGCCAGAGATAAGGCGACCGCTGGAGTTCCCGTACGTTCCATCCATTCATCCAGCTAGTGAGGAAAATTAAAATGCTTATTAACGGTAATAATATTCACAATATTTGATTGAACGGTTGATAATAATGATAAAAATAATTATAATAACAGTAATGATAATTATAATAATAATAATGGATACATTTCATTTTCAATTGAGCTTAAACTACAAATACAAATCTCACTATTACAAGGTAATTTGCAATTGGCTAGCCTGGCTTTACAAGGAAAACTATAACAATCGTAAGGTAAAAAGAAAAAATGAAAAAAACAACCAAAATAAAAAGGATGTAATTCTGGATTATAGTAAATATAATAAAAAATAGTAATAATAATAATAATAATAATAATAATACATGACCATTATTATTCTTTACAAAAAGAGGAAAAAGTGAGTGCGAACTGGGGAAGGCCTAAAAGGGTATTTGAGGGCATTTTCTACATACATTTTTATCAAGATTAAAATTTTAACTACCACGTCAAAGATATTACATCTATTATTATCGCATGCATTGCGAAAAGAAAACACGTCGTCTGTTTTTACCATATACGACACTTAGTCGTTACAATGCATTCAGCCAGCAATAAACATACACACACAAACACATGCACGGATGGGGGAGCGCTGTAAACCACCCATCTTATTAAAAAAAGATCCATTTAGTCGTCTTATTGGAAAAATATAGAAAGTTGTAGCTCTCGGAACTTTTCCATTACTTTCGGGCATTTTTTTTCTATCCATAATTGCTACACGTATTTGGTAAATTATTTGCTATAAGCACAGAACTGCACATGATATTCTTGCTTCTTATTGTTCGTTAAATTTGGAGATTTTTGTGGCGTTGCTCGGAGCCAGGTTTGTAGATTTAAAATAAAGCGCGTTAGTTTTGTATACAGATGCATCGCAAGATGTAAACACGATGGTTGATACCGAGTAACCAGATAGCAGGGCAAATTGGTTTTGTTATTCTTCAACGTTCATCTTTATATATTTCACTAAATCTTAAGAATTGGCAACTAGGGAGTTTATAGTCCCAACAACTGGTCCATCTAGTGAAGATTTTGAAGTAAACACATGCAATCGATGAACTGCCGAAGTTGTAGAGAACCCGAGGAGGCCACAAAGTTTTCATCGAAGCTGATGGCGAGAGTTGAAGACAGCAAAGACGATATGACAGTTTAAAAACCGCCATAAGGTGGAAGAATGAATCGAAAGAACAGTTAAAAACAAATTTGGCAATTATTACCATCAAAGACTATTTATAAACTTCTTAAGAAGAGCCAACTCCAAGATTTAAGAAGAATTGATTCTCCGATTTTTATAGACAGTTGTTATTCAAGTAGCTCATCGCCATTCCGTATAGTAAGAGCCAAACTGCCAAAAAGTTTTCGGAAAGGCCACAAGGCTGGCAAGAATTTTGGGATAGGTTTGTCAGTGCAGTACATGGAAATGAAGAACGTTACGGTGTCAATAAATTGCTTATTAGAGGTCTGATCTTGAAGATTCAGCTAAAGAAATCATTTCAGGATTCGAGCTAACATAAAAACAGTATCAAGCTGCATAAGATTTATTGAAGCAAACCTTTACCTTCGATTGATTAATATTGAGGACCCACAATGGTGTATCTTCTACGTTTTGAAAGAAGGTTTGTTGTCTCTGCCCTTGTTCATTTTTTTCGGTCATATTCTCCATAGACGTTTCAATCCTTGATCTAATATAAGGAAAATCTTACCCTAGATTGATTAAGTCGATGATCCTCCACGGTTTTTATCTACGCTTTGAAAGAAGATTTGTTGTTTATGCCCCTTGTACCATTGGCTAAATTTATCATTGAACTAATCATAATGAACTCTTTCTCTCGATTGGATAAAGTTTATAACTCCCGATAGTATCTTCGTTGTTAGAAAGCAATTTTTTCTGCCATTCTCTCCTTTTTCTCGATTTTTTTTCTGCCCCTTTTTATATTTACTGATGATTGTTTTTCCTTGCCTTTTTATTGATCCATTGAAACCTCGTTTCTTATTATTTCGTTGGCAAGAACCATGAAATTCGTTTTTTTAATAATCTTACTTTTCGTTTTAGTAGCTACCTACGTACACACGCTGCTGTCCATGCTTTCGTTTTGCGATGACTGCTGGCAGTTCCCGTACTTCACTGGCATCAGTATTAATGGCATGCGAGAACAAGTAAGCGTTGTTTTTCTTACGTGTGTTCAATATTTCCTTTTTCAGATGATTTTCTGCTTATTTCGATGAAATACACTGAAAATGAAGTACACTAAAAACCAGTTGCTTACTGCTAGAACCCCGCCGCCAACGGCGAAATTCGTGATTTTGTGCAGAAAGGAAACCGAAATGTGGACTCTAATTCCGTCAATAAGTAATAAGATTTATGGTAGAATTCGCCTCCTGTTTATTCTCGTTCCTTTGCAGCAACATGCCCTCACCGCCTTATTTGGTTTTCTTTACAGATGGACGATCAGATTCGTTGACGTCTTGGTACAACAAGTAAGTAAGCCATATTTGTTTAAAATTACTGTTTTATCTGCGATTTTCCGATTGAAACTTTCTTATAAGGGTTCGGCCTTTGAAACAGAGTCAGGCTGCCCCCATAGATAAAATTTTTTTTAGCTTTGAGGAATTGTAGGAATCCTTCTAGAAATCATTTCAAATGACATTTTGTTTATTTGGGTGAAGTTACACAAAAACTGGTTGCTGAAAGGTGTCGCTAAACCCGCCGCAAACGTGTTTCTTTGAATTTTTACCTTAGTTTTGTAACTTAAATAAATTGGATTGGCTGTCTTGCCTTTTAAAAATACAATTTCAAAAGGTTTTGCAATTATTTCCACGAATTACACCAAAAACCGGTCGGCTGGATTCTCTGGGCGAAAATTTTTAAAACGCATTGTGACTAACGATTTCCTTTCTTTATTGTTTCATTAACCATGGAATAACATCTCAATTATTTTTTCTTCCTCATCTAGATCAGAGAGCGTTTCAAGCAATAATAATTATGCAGACGTGATTCTCGGTTGTTCGAACAATGAAACAAGAACGAACTTGACTCTTGAGAACGGACTTAAGTTATATAGATCAGATGTTGTCCGTAAAATGTATTTTGTTAATTTATTGTTGGAGTATGACTTCTTTCTGATGCTCGAAATTTTGACCGTTTTCTATCGCTCAATTTCTCGCTTTCTTTGTTGCTGCAGTGTTTTAAAGATTCCTTATGACGAAGATATGAAAAGAACTATGCAATAATTCTAAAATCTTTGAAGTTAAGATCACGAATGGTTAATGATTTTCATGAATGAATATAATTTTGGGAATTTTGATGTCTAAAATGTTTTCACATGATATGTAAACGAGCACCATGGATCAATGACGGCTAACAGAAATTTATTGTTAGATTAAACACAATATAAGACCCTTAAAAAATATAGAAGATCCCCATAAGCCAGAAATGGCTGAAAGTGTATGGTTAAATAACTTACGATTTGATTCTGAATATGTAAGAGAGCTTATATGCCCCCATACGTCAACGAGGAATGGGCTATAAGGGTATGGTTACAGAACTTAGGAATTGGATTCTAGATAAATAAGAATACTTCTGGAAGTAGGCCATGAAAATGTTTCAACGAGGAAACAAACTTGTAGGGGCTAACAAATTCGTTGCTGTCAAACTTTAAAGTAGAATTTGGAATAAAAAACAGAGCTTTTAGTAAGCTCTGCAAAATAGTAAACGATGCCCACAAGTCATCTATGGCTAAAAGAAACATATTTTCCAAAAACGTAAATCTTGAAATCAGAAAAAAACAGGAGAGCTGGAGGGGATAACCCCTTAAGACACCTAAAAGAGAAAGGCAACTTTCAATCGTGCCTTGATATTGCAACCGTTATTCGTTAAATAGGCTGACGTTACGCATGAACAACGCCAACGTTAACCTTATTATCATGGCCGATGATAGATATCAGTGCTCGAAAGGTGAGTTAGAAACAGAGACTGATAACTGGGAACGACAATTACTTTTACTCTCGTTGGGCGGTATATGATTTGTGTGGCAACTTAAATACGTTAACTAAACCAACTTTATAGTTGCTTTACATTTCATAATGAAAAATAATATCATGCTCATACAATTTTTTTGATTAAAAAACAATAGACTATCTAAAATATGTCTAGAAGTGTGACTTTCTCGCTCTAGGGTGGCGTTTAGGCCTCATTTGCCAACAAAGTGAGGGAGACATCTTTCATTTGTTGATAAGTTTGAATATCACTGACACATGGCGAAAAATGCTCGTTTTTGAGAAAAAAGCGTTATTCAAAATTGCGTTTTACACTACACTCATTTGTTTATAATAAACAGGTTATGAGAAACAGTAGGTCACAATACGCGTAAGCGTCTCAGTCGCATGGCCAGACATGTGAGCAAAATAGTAGCATGGGCAAATGACACGATAGATGACAGAAGACAAAGAGGCTAGGTAACTGTACTGAATTTAGTAATCGTCTGTCTCAGGCAATCAAGGAAATTATCACTAAATTTAATGTAATTTAAAATGGCGAATTGACAAGATGTCACAACCCTCCTTTGTATGTTCCTTTTACCACTTAGGCCCCTCTCCATAGCTTGCTTACATTTTCCCGTAGGCTCATTCATTTTAGGATCTTCTGTTTTGCATATCATTATCGTAGGCTTCCCCTGGCACGCACGTAGGCAAGTCTGCATCACATTCAGGCATCATAGTCTCAACATCCACTTTCTTTGTTTTGTTTATAGGTGCGGGATTTTCCCAGGATTGTTAGACCGTAATGCTTAGTTTAGTCATCGCTGTTTATTTGGTTTTTTTGTATCACAGATAGCATTTAAGTATGTTTTGCTTAGATTAGCGTCATTAAGCTTGTTCTAGCATATCTATTCAGCCCTTCCCTTCCTTCACTGTGTTTTCACGTCGTACTTTTTACGTATTTTATGTCGTTAATGAAACTTAATCATGTTTTTCTAATTATATATTCTCTTGCCTTAAAGTATGTATATACAGCATTTAAAGTTTAAATTTTCAGAATGAGTTGAAGTGGCTCAAGGAAGTACGTGAACTTTCCATGTTTGTGCTATCTGAAGTTATACCTTTAGTATTTAAGGACTACTGTTAGGATAACTAAAGCCTTACAACACATGGTGTGTGACAGAGAAGTTGTAGACGTTTTGGATTTAGCCCCGGCGGGTTCCCTATACACCATGTGAGTTCATATGACCCTATACACCATGTGAGTTCCAAAAATCTCGGAGAAAGGGTCATAAATTTGACACACATCTAGGACATAGATTTTCAAAAAAGAGGTTGTTTCTCAAAAATATAATCATAGATTTTGGTAAAAAGGGTAAAAAATCTTGAGTACATCGAAGCAGTACTTTAGTGTGTTTCAGTCCAACAAATGTCAAATTTCATCCAAACAAGTCTTTACAGAATTCTTACCATGCTAGATAAAGTCGAAGCATAATGTGGTATGCTTACAAAAGGATATGTTTGTTTCAACATCATTTTAATTGTTTTAAATACCTTAGTTCTATTATAGGGGATTACCTGGATGGTTCAAAGACACTTTACTTGCAAGAATATTATTTGAAATAGGGTCCTGTTGCTATGATATAACTTTTGTTTGTTACCTTTGCTTTAAAAACAAACAAGAAGTTATAACATGCCTTATAACTTTGCTCCTTAGTCTATAAAACCATAGAACATTCAAGTCAGGGAAGGGTTTATGCTTGCAGAAAATTTTTATGCATGGTTGAAAGATTAAGACTTTAGGACTTAGGGTTACAAAACTTGCTAGTTTTTGTTGCAAATAAGGAAATCAACATAGTGTCATAACTCTAGCTTGCTGCAGTTGACAGACAACCAGTAAAATGAACAAAGATAGTTTTAAAAAACAACTGTCTATACCAACTTACTTCCAATAAATATTGCAACATAAAACTTGGGCCAGTACAAGTCTGCAGAGTATGGCTGGTGCATGCACAAGAACATTATGCCGCATATGCTGCATGCCAGGATCTGAAATCGGTAGATTTCGGGCTGAGATGCTTAAATTGACCTAACATCTATATGAACATGACTCAGCAATTTCATGGTAAAAGTAAAAGAAAAAAAAACTCAATTCTATTTCAACTGCTATGTCAACAAATGCATTGTGTTAAACAGAGTGCACCAATAGTCATTCTAGTAAGGTGTTCATTCTAACACAAAATCTTGTTCCTTTGATAAAACTACACATATAATTACAATTTTTTCTGCTTTTTATTTTGTAATTCTAGAGGAAAATTTAAAAAAATATACCTGAACTCGTGCTCGGGCCCTGAAGAATTTCGATTATTAGGCCATACTAAGCCTCACTCAACTCAAGCTTCACTACAACCAGTGTCCGTGAAAACTTTTGGACGGAGCCCCTGTCATATTAATACAAGCAAGCCTTGTCACCAATGCTTGTCACAAAATAGCCTTGTTCCAATGCCCGCCTTTCCCGCCAATTAAATCATGCAATTCAATTCACTTCAGTTTTAATTTAAAGGCAATACGTTGCGTCGTTCACTGGTTTATCGATGCAAAGAACAAAAGTTATATATTTCAGTGTAGACTTACTCCATGAGCCTCTGTTTCGCTACTGCCTCACTTGACGGACGCTACAACAGAGACTCATAATCCAAAGTACTCAAAAACTGGCAACATCAATTTTGTCTCGTTCTCGATTTCTTTTCAAAAATTTCCAAATCCACCCCCCTGATTTGCACATTTGCACAGCTCTTTCATTCACATGTAAATTTGGGAATTTCTCTGGTGTGGATGTTACAGTGAAAAGTTCCGACTTTGCAACCGTAAGTAAATCTTTTTGCGGTATTTTCCTATAATTTTTTCAAAGATGTCATGTAGAAAGATTTTTATAAGTTATTTCACTTGTTTGCGTTAATTGCTGTGGCTTGTGCGTGACTAAAATGAATAAAAACCTCAGATTTTGTTGGCTCAATGATATCCTAACTCAAATTAATGGGGATAGACAAGCATCTGAAGGAGAAAGGCATGGTTTAGGAAAATCGAAAACAAGGGCTGGATTTATTTCCAAGCGTTTATTCTACCGATAATTTTTTCCAGACCAGTTTAATTTGGATGTAACTTTCAAATATTGCGAGTTAAGCCAAACTTTGAACTAAGCTAGGACCGTGGCAAAAGCTAGGATATTAAAATGGAGAAAGTTGTGCCTCTTGATATTGTGGGTAATTTTTTGTTATGTCTATCTTCTAGGTTACAACTCAATTGAATAAATACAGACAATTCTTCCAACAACACTTAAAATCTGAGTAAAAGTAAAATTTCATTGTGAACTTTTTCAAGAATCTAATATGAACTCGATTATAGTATCATTTATAACTTCAGTTTTGTCATCGCGACTTTTTGTCTTGGTAGTTTATTATGTTGTGGTAAACATGTTTGCATCCAATTGAATTTGGTTTATACTAATTATATTCACTGAATTGTGGTGTTTATCGTCTGAACTTCTCAATGTCAGGTTGCATTCTCCATGTGTAGGTCGGCCCGAATGTGTCCGGCCTGGGCTTGAAAAATCCCTTAGGTGTATGAAGGAAAAGTCCTCTTACTCGGCGCATCGGCGAAAGAAAATCCCTAGGATCAATTAATTTTAACGTTTGTTGTTGTATCATTGACATAATTATTATGAATATGTATGGAAATACAAATTTATCTTATCCTGTTTAACAAAACTTGTTATCATCATTTTTGATTAAATTTTAACAGGTCTCACTATGGTTTCAAGGTTCTCTGATAAAAAAATCGACACTTCGATCTTTTAAAGTAATTTATCAAATATTTGATAAAAAGTGTTGCTAATTTTTTTAAGTTTTGTTTGAAATTGGTTCTTGACTATAAACTAGCGCCTACTGGCTTCAAAAAGGTGAAGTTAAAAATTCACTGGTCAGGTTGTTTTCAACGCTGTCGTCATTTAATTCTTTTCGTCAAGCCAGTGCGATACTTTTGAGAGTGGAGCGTACTAAGGAATATCCTCGGGACAAAAAGTTCATACAAAAATGATACAAAGTGTTTCCATTTGCAGCAGAGTGCGAACGCAAAAATGTGTTTTTCATTGTACGCTTTGCAACAGAATTCACTTTCAAAATCTTCGAAAACAGCCAACAGTTTTCTGCCATTTCTCGACAGTGATATTTTGTAACGGTAACAACACGGGGGTTACGATGTTTTTAAAAAGATACCTCGTTATGAAAGAAATTGAGGTGCCAACCAATCAGAAAGCCGTATTTTGAAAAGCTGCTCTGTGATTGGTAGGACAAAAAGTTGTCCTGAGCGCCAGTTTTTGAATACTTTGGATTATGAGTCTCTGTTTAGGCAGGGAATTTTCCTCAACAATCTGAACTTCAACCTAACTTTGAATTTCATTTTACAATAATAGCAATTCGACCATGCTGATTCCAAATCCGAGATGGGCCCTTTGAAATTTCGACCGGAAGTGTGAATGTTTGATGACGTCACAGAGGGACATTTTATGCCAGTAAAACACTCAAAGCGGGGCAAAAATACACGTAAATTGAGTGAAAATGGTCTCAATCGATAGTTATCGATGTTATGATTTGAATGGTATCTAGTTCTCAGAGTTTTGGAGATGTCGGCAAAAAAATTTATGACGTCATCATTTGGCAAAATAGTAGAGTACTAGCCCCAGTTACGCGTGCTACGCGGGCACACTGCAGCCCTTACGTCCGCGAGTGTAAAATTTCCATCAGCAAAGACAAGAATTCTGTTAAAACTGCCAATGAATGATAATAAAATTAGCCTTGGTAAAGACAAGAATTCTGTCCAAGCCCCCAATGAATTATAGGAAATTCGCCCCTGAAAGAAAAGACAAAATGTCTAGCCTCTATCTCAAATTGAATGGACACGCCCCATAGGGGTCACGTGATAAAAAGCAGCTTGCTCTGCTAAAAAATTTAGTAAAAAAATTCACTCGCACTCCTGTGACTATCGCTAGGAAGGGGGCTATTGGCAATAGGCTCCTTTTCAACTGATGTGTACTAAAAGTTTTCCTATTTTTCAGTGTTATTACACTATAAAATAGTAATTACTTTTTCGCTGAAAATTGATAGATGTAAATTTGTCTCTTTTAAAAAGGCTAATGTTGCTAATATATTCTATTATATAAGCTATAGGGTGCCTGCGCAGCAGGTTTAAGACGTTTTGAAATTTTATTAGGCATCTGGTACACTTGCCCTTTAGACCAGTTTATGGGTTAACCTTAAGCCTCTCCCGCTCTTTGTTTTGTATCACACGTTTAAAAAATCTTAGAATATACTTCTTTAAGCTGTTGCTGACCTGTGATAAATGTTTCAAAATGTTTTTGAGATACCGTCATAGCACTGCTATTTATACTGAAGCAAATGATTCTAAATTTCCCAAAAAAAATCTTCAGTGGCCATGGACTCATTGGGCTTTCGTTAATTATATACTTGTTATTGTTGAATGTTAAAAAAACATGAAAAAAGAACAAGTTGAGTGAATTCAGAGAGTATAGAAATTACGCGAAAAACGCAAATTTAAGGGGTCTCAACGTCTTTTAAGAACTCTTCGTTGTCCAAATCTGTTATGAGGATCTCATCGAAGTATCGATCGATGATGCTCTGCAAGACGACGATTCGAAACCTCGCCGTCCGTAACCGCGCCAACGCCACGCGATCGGAAGTTACCGCCAATCTTAAGCATAGCGGGTAAGCGAATGCTGTTGATTACAATATATTCTTAATGTTAACCTGACCACAAGGTATCTATTTGATCATATCTGTCAGAATCATCATTATTGCTTTCGTCACTTGACGAATATCCAAAAAATATATACTCCAACTAGCACGTTTTTGGGAAGGAGAATTGCTTCTTGTTTTAATTGCAGATTCCTTTGACGAAGGCAATTGACTTCCTGAAATGGTAGTAGAAATGGCACCATTGAATTTTGCACAATAAATATTTTTCAAAATCTTTTTCCTACTAAAACGGATTTTCTAGTACAATGGTTGTATATTTTGCTACCTACTAAACGACTAGCTAGTAAATGAAAACAGGAATTACCAGTAAACCATATTGGCACCAAAATTCCGTTTTGAAGATCCTTCTTCTAGTCACAATCTTCAACTCTAATGTTAGTGACTGTATAGCTTTCGAATTGTAGCCAATAATATGCCTGGAAATGTACACGTAGCAAGGCTTGCCGCAATGAATCAGGATCGGGTGGGATTGCCGGTGACGCTTTGGTTTTCAAGGACTTGTAGAGACGTATGCACGTTTCCACTAATCATTCTGTTTCTTTGCCAGAGTACATTACTGTTTGAACAAATTTCATACTTTCTTCAAGTCCTTTCTCTGGTAAAATTTCACTTTGGCCAATAGATTGTAGCAAATCTAGTAATTCTGGCTTTTTCTTCACTTTATTTAAAACTTTGATCTTCCGAACCCCAAAGAAAAAGAAAGTTGTGTCACAACCTGTCAGACTGTGCAATTGTGGCAAGTAAGACGATATTTTAGAACCAAGGTATTTGTTCACTTTGCCTATGTCCACGTATTTGTCATGATATATTTTCATGTACCATTTGTTGCAAGGCTGAAGCTTACTGTAAGCATAGACCAGCAGAATGAAACCGTCAGTGCCTTTCGCTACTATTACGACATTTGTGTCCTGAAGAGAAGCATGCAATAAGTCTCGTATGAGCTTCTTCATGATCGCACTTGAAAAGTTTGTTAGAAGTAGTTTTCGTAAGCGCTAATGTATTTTCATCACACGTTAAGATAAACGGGACCGATATTAACTTCCTTCTTTCTTAAGTTTGAAAAAAATTTGCTGCCAGCTCAATCAATTATTTTTTGTTTTCAATGTTGTTGAACAAAGCATTCCAGGCATTTCCTTGAAGCATCATTTGATCATATCCCTGAATGTGAGGACGGGCAGACTCTTCGCCCCTTATTTGCCTTGTGCCACTTTTACGCTATCTTTCCTGTATGTATCGTTTGTCATTTCAACGGAGAAAGGGTGAGACTGAATAGGTGGTGTCGAAAATTTTGGTAGGGCAAGAAGCTATTCCTTGTAGGTTTCACAAGCTTTCACAGTAATTCTCCTTCCCAAAAACGTGCTGGATATGCACCTGAATTCAAGGTTGACAATCAAGGAATATGTGAAGAAACAGAAGATTTGGAGTATAATTTTTTTTGGTAATCGTCAAGTGACGAAAGCGATAATGATGATTCTGACGGATCTGATTGGCTACCATGATTTAGTTAAATAGATACATTGTGGTCAAGTATTAGTTAACATTAAGAATATATTGTAATCAACAGCTTTCGCTTACCCGCTATTCGTGCTATACTGTACTGTTTTGCCAAATGATGACGTCATCAATTTTTTTGCTGACATCTTCAAAACTCTGAGAACTATATACCATTCAAATCATAACATCGGGAACTATCGATTGAGACCATTTGCACTCAATTTACGTGTATTTTTGCCCCGCTTTGAGTGTTTTACTGGCAAAAAATGTCCCTCTGTGACGTCATCAAAAATTCACATATCCGGTCGAAAATTCAAAGGGCCCATCTCGGATTTGGAATCAGCATGGTCGAATTGCTATTATTGTAAAATGAAATTCAAAGTTAGGTTGAAGTTCAGATTGTTGAGGAAAATTCCCTGCCTAGTTGTAGCGTCCGTCAAGTGAGGCAGTAGCGAAACAGAGGCTCATGGAGTAAGTCTAATTTCAGCGAGTTTTCATTTGGTAACAAAGGACGCCTCTTACCTGCTATTGACCAGTTGTACTAATTTGTCAAGCTTCTCTAATTTCGAGGACCCTCAAAATTTAATAAACCAATAGCCAATGGACGGCGCGACACACTGCCTTTGAAGGGGCCTATCGAATAGACTGTACGGGAGAAGCACTGCAGAAATATTGAAACGGAAGGTACTTCTAGTAATGCATAGCAAAAGCCAAAATCACTCTATGTATGTTCAAAGGCAGAAATTCATTTTTCAGGTGGGGGTAAGGGAAGGCAAAACCCAGAAAATAAGCAAATTTGCCAAAGTAAGCATATTTCTTAACTAATTAGTTTAAAAAGCCCCCGTAGCAACAGGAAATAATATTTATTTTAATTTTATTCGGTTTTGAATCGTATTTTTTGTTAGATGAAATTTAATTTGATTGCAAGTTGTTTAAATTTGATTGCAAAAGATGCTCAAGCTTTAACAGCAAAATCTCAATGATGAAAAAGAAGCTCACAGTAAGCTGTTCATGTCACAACACAATGAATGCAAATATGACATTTTAAATTGTAAGGATTGAAATGACTTTTGAGACAATGTTGTAATGTAAACTATAAGCTAAACTGAGATGAAGTGTTGTTGATTGTCTTTTATAGTGGATGTAATGAAAACAATAGCTACTTGCAAGTTGCTTACTTGAAAGTTTAAGATTGAGGCAGGTTTTTAATTCTTATAATTCTTTTTTTCTAATTATTGGGAGTCAGTTATTGAGGCAATTTACATTTTACTTTTTATCAAATCTATTGCCAAGGGGCTGCTTTAATTTAACATTTCTTTTGTGTCAGAGAAAAGGGGTGTAACATGCCCAAATTTTCAGAGATAAGGGTGTGTTGCGATGCCGGTTATATCAGAGTTAAGGGGGTGGAAATCCATTATTGGAACTCACATGGTATCTAGATTCTTTTAGAAGTGAACCCGCCGGGGATTTAGCTTATGGAGCAGGTTGTTTTTTGGGCGAAATAGAGTCCGAAATACTGTTCTTCTAAATAAGTGTTGGTTGTTTATTGACGGCACAGTGCCCCCTATATCTAAACCAGACAAGAACTAAATAATGTTGTATAACAGACACAAGCGAGTTCGTGCCATGAAATTTCAAACTGTTGCCACACTTGATGGCACAATATTGGTATACTAAGAGTCTTATCTTCTTCCTTTGCTGCAAGAAAATTCTTTTTTGTCTGCTGAAGAAGTTATATGTTTATATGAAGCTGGTGCCTATTCTCATAGACCACAACTTCAGGCGCCATTCCAAGGGGCAAATCTAGCAGCAGAAGAACAACTCTGGAACGCCAGAATGAGTTTGTACAGGATTAACATAGAATGGCTATTCGGGGACATAATCAATTATTTTGAATTTATGGATTTTAAAAAGAACCTCAAAATTCAACTAAGTGCTGTTGGAAAACAGGATACTGTTTCTATTTTGTTGAAAAATGCTAGACACTCTTTGTATGGGAGTGCCACAACAGAATATTTTGAAATAGAACTGTTTCAGATACAGCACTATTTCACCAATGTTTAAAAAAATAAATGAAAATAGTTGTAATGTTTGATGGAATGTAATTAAGAAGGGAAAACAGCATAAAACTGCAATGTAATTTTCTAATTTTGTTTTATATTTGCAAGTGATTTTAACCATTTATTCTAAACTCTTTTGATTTGACAAAAAGATATTGAGCATTTCCTCCTGTTTATTTAAGTGATTATAAATACCATTCATTTTTTATTCAACTCACCCAACTTGTTTGTTTGCCCCTGCTTCTCGCTGATGAACAAATTTCATTTCCTTGCCTTTTCTTCTACTTCCTTCTTTCTTAGCCCTAATTCCTTCTCTTTCATTTGTTGATCAACTTTTTCTTTATTGTCAATCATTTCGTGGGTCCTTCTTTCATGAATTCTTTTTTTAACTCCTTCCCCTGCTCTTTTTACGCCCTGCTTTCTCTTCCTGCTTTCCTCGAATGTTTCCATTCACTGCCTTCTTATTTCTTCTGCTTTTGTCAACTCTGCCTTCTGGGTGGCCCCCAGTGGGCTCACTGCTATGAAACTCTATATACCATGTGAGTTCCAAAAATGGATTTCTACCCCCTTATCTCTGACATAACTGGTACCGCAATACACCCTCATCTCTGAAAATTTGGGTATGTAACACCCCTTTTCTCTGACTCCAAAAAATGTTATATTAAATCAACCCCAACAAAATTGACCATAGATTGACAAAAAATGAAATGTAGATTGCCTCAAAAACTGGCTCTAATAATTATAAGAATGAAATATTTTTTGTCTTGGTGCTGAAAGAACTTGTTATCAGTTTTGAGGCTAATGTTCACCCAGTTTGAAACTCATGCTAAAGACATGTCAAGGTCAAGTCGGAACGGTGATTTGGCCAATCGTCAATAAGAATTTTCTACATTAGCCAATCAGACGTTGGATTGAATTGGATGTCACCTTAATAGCGGAAAATTACCTGTCCTCATATAATAGTTCATTTTAAATCACACGTAGCCCAAAGTAATATGACTTGTTCATGATAGGAATCCCTGAAAACAAAGCTTCAACTTTATCTATGATTTGCCTATGTTTTGAGTCCAGAGCTGGGGTAAAAAGGGTTACGGAAATAGCATTAAAGTTGACAATATTATGGGGAGAAAAATATCAGCTTATTTGAAGTCGCTTGTAGTGTCTTGAAAATCCATAAAAAACAAATATTTTCACATATTACTCTTTAGATACTAATATATAATAGTAATATATACTATTAGATATTAATAGTCTAACAATCTTTTAACGACAAAACAAACATTTGTGAAAAATTAAAAAAAATTAAGTTTTTGGACCAGTAGAATGCCTTAAGTCGTTTTTGGAAAATTTCATGACCCCAGACCTGCAAAAAAGTTCGAGAAAGTTGAAATTTTTGAAAAACTTCTTTTTTACTCGAAACTATCAATAAAATCTTAATTGACGCTCCGAAAAACGTTACGAGTAGTTTTTGTTGAATTTTAGGGTCTTCTTTTGAAAAAAAGGACTAAGCAATTTTAGAAAAATTTCCTTACCCCTGACCTGCAAAAGAGTTCAAAAAATTAGAAATTTTTCATAAAAATTTTTTACTGGAAACAACAAATAAAGTCTTAATATATGTTGCGAACAATATTTCGAGTAGTTCCGCTGAAATTTAGGCTCTTATTTAAAAAAAAGAAAATAGCCATTTTTGAACAATTCCATGACCCCGGACCAGCAAAAAAGTTAAAAAAATTATAAATTTTTAAACTTTTTTTTACTCGAAACAACCAATAAAGTCTTGATACATGATCCCAACAACATCTTTGGTAGTTTCGGTGACTTTTAGGCTCCTATTTTGAAGATTATGACATATTAATTTTTGAAACATTTCATGCCCCTGGACCTGCAAAAATGTTCAAAAAACTTAAAATTTTTCTAACATTTTTTCTTCACTTGAAACAACCAAGAAAGTCTTAATACACGTTCCGAACAACATTCCGGGTAGTTTCTGTGAATTTTAGGCTTATATTTTGAAAATAAGGACTTAGTCAGTTTTATAAAATTTTCATGACCCCAGGCCTGCAAAAAGTTCAAAAAAGCTAAATTTTTTTTTAGTCGAAACAACTTAAAAGTCTTAATACAGGTTCCGAACAATATTTCTAGCAGTTTTGTTGAATTTTAGGGTCCTACTTTGAAAATAAGAAAATAGCCATTTTTGAACAATTTCACGACCTTGGACCAGCAAAAAAGTTCAAAAAATTAGATGTTTTTTAAAAAAATTTTTTTACTCGAAACGACCAAGAAGGTATTATTACACGTTCTGAACAATATTTCGGGTAGTTTCGTTGAATTTTAGGCTCTTATTTTGAAAATAAGGACTTGGTCATTTTTGTAAAATTTTTATAACCCCGAACCATCAAAAATTTTCAAAAAAGCTAAAAATTTTGAATTGTTTCGAAACAACCTAAAAACAGCGCTGTAGAGAAGGGGGGCGATGGGGGGCACAGCCCCTATAGATTTTTAGGAAGATTTTTGGGGGCTATACCCCCCCTAATTGTTCAAACTGTCTTAAAATTTTTTTTTATCTTGTCGAGTCTTACTGTTATATTGTATTATTCCCTGCTAAATAAACACACATTGGGGTGATAATTCCGTTATTAAGTCTTCTTTGGAAATTCTGCCCATTGGGGCCATATGAACAAACACACAAGAAGGAAAGAAATTCCTGAAAGAAATCTAACCTCGTAATCACGCCCAAAGCAAAAAGGCCTAAGCAAAACAATGTGAATTTCTTTGGAGACTCAATGAACAGCAGGTAAACAAATCGTATAAAAACATGAATAAACGCTCTTATAATACTGAAAGAGTTTTGAATTACTTCACTGTAATAAAAAAGCCAAAAGTTTCAAACTCTACGGATGTTCAAGAAAAGTCATCTGAGCTCGAAAACCATGATGAAGAACAAGGGCGAAATGACATTAATTTCTAGGATGACTAATGAGCAGACAATAACAGAGAAATGCATAAGAACTACATACTACATTGGAAAAGAGAAAAGGCCTTACTCCGATTATGAGCAACTGATTGGTCCTCAGATTCAAAATGGGTTAGATATGAGAAGAACGTTGCATTCCAGATGGTCATGCACTGAAATGATTGATGTTGCTTCAACGACAATGAGGGAATCATTAGCTAAAGAAATTGTGGATAACGAAAGAAAAATGTCCTTGATAGTAGGTGAGTCAACATCTGCAGCAAAGGACTCGTGTTTGATCATTTATCTTCGTGCATTGTTAAATGGATCACCAGAAAATATTCTTTTGAGTATGATTGAGTTCCAGGGACAAGATGCAGACAGTGTAACTTGTGCTATAGTAAAAGTCCTTAACGAAAACAAGATCACAGATGAGTATCGCACAAATAATCTCGTGGCATTTACCAGTGATGGTGCATCTGTAATGACAGGGGTAAACAGGAGAGTCGCAACCAAATTGAAAGAGAAATATTCACAGATAATTACATGGCATTGCTTGAATCACAGGTTAGAGTTGGCGGTTGGAGATGCAATAAAGTCAGTTAAAGGTGTTAATCAAGTGGAAGCTTTCGTTTCAAAGATTTACTGCGTATATTCACAATCACCAAAAATGCAGAGGGAATTAAGCAACATTGCTAGTGGTATCGATACCGAGCTTCGAAAGGTTGGCAGATTATTGACAACAAGATGGGTGGCATCTTCATACAGAGCTGTTGCATCTTTGGGGCAAAATTATTCTGCATTATTGAAGCATTTTGAAAAAGTGGCAAATGCATCAGAAAATTCAGAAAATGCTATGTATAAAGGCCTATTGTGCACAATGCAAACAAAACAGTTTGCTGAAGATATTGGTTTGTTAAAAGATTGTTTAGGTCAATTAGCTATACTTTGAGAGTCCTTGCAAAACAGAGACACAACAATAATTTAAGCATCTTATTATTTGAAGTGGACATTGAATGCTCTAATAAAGATTAAAGATTCCTTGACAGAAAAGTATTCTTTTGAGTTCCTTACCAGTCCAAAAATGTTTTAAGGTATTGTGCTCAAGACAGCACATTCAAGCAGACGTGAAAATGCATCATTTGACCATGAGCAATTTGTACAAGCTCTTGTTGACAACGTCAAAGCAAGAATGATAAATGAAAGAGAGTCTGAATGATGCTCAGGCCCTTGTTCCAGAGAGGTGGCCACACGATGAAGAAACCCCTTGGGTTGCAGGAGAAGACATGATTTTGAGAATATATAGGAGGTTCAATATTAAAACAAATAATATTGTAACTTCCTACAGAGAATTCTTCAGTGATCCTCGAACCACCAATCTCCTAATTCAAGAAAAGTTGGTAAAAGGCCTGCTTGAAATCATCCCCATCAGTAGTGCAGAGGCAGAACAAGGATTCTCACAGCTAAATTTAACATCCACCAAACTTCGATCATCTTTGTCTGTTTCCCACTTGTCCTCACTGATGTTCATCAGCATCAATGGTCTACTTGTCGAGCTGTGGCACTCAAAAAAGTCAACATCGAAAGGGCTTCAGAAGCATAAGAGTTCTCGCGATAGCCGTACAAGGAAATGCAAACGCGCAACTTTTGATGAGTTGAACAATGTGGAACGATTTTTCTGTTGACTTTGTGGACACTATTAAAAGTAACTCTATTAGATCGTTGTTTTTGAAACCCAGTTTTTATTATGTTGATTTTGCATTTGTATCTACTTCAGGACAAGAGACATTGTCATGATTTTGGCACGCTGCTAGCGCCTCGTGAGGACAAATAGAGCCCCCTGGTTGTTATTCTAGCTCTACACCACTGCCTAAAAAGTCTTAATAAACGTTCCGAACAATATTTCGGGTAGTTTCGTTGAATTTTAGGGTCTTATTTGAAAAAAAGAAAATAGCATTTTTTTTTAACAATTTTCATGACCCTGGACCAGCAAAAAAGTTCAAAAAATTAGATATTTTTCAAAATTTTTTTTACTCGAAACGACCAAGAAAGTCTTAATAGACGTTCCAAACATTATTGCGGGTAGATTCGTTTAGTTTTATGCTCTTATTTTGAAAAAAAGGACTTAGACACTTTTGAAAAGTTTCATAGCCTCGGACCTGAAATTATGTTCAAAATACTAAAAATTTCTCAAAATTTTTTTCTTCACTCGAAACAACCAACAAAGTCTTAATACACATTCCGAACAATATTTCGTGTACTGTAGTTTCGTTGAATTTTACGCCGTTATTTTGAAAAAAAGGACTTAGCAATTTTTGAAAAATTTCATGACCCAGGACCCGCAAAAAAGTTAAAAAAATTGAAAATTTTTCAAAAATTTTCTTTTACTCGAAACAACCAGTGAAGTCTTAATACATGTCCCCAACAACATTTTTAGCAGTTTCAGTGAATTTAAGGCTCCTATTTTGAAGATAACGACATATTAATTTTTGAAACTTTTCATGCCCCTGGACCTGCAAAAATGTTCAAAAAACTTAAAATTTTTCAAACATTTTTTCTTCACTTGAAACAACCTAGAAAGTCTTAATACACGTTCCGAACAATATTTCGGGTAGTTTCGTTGAAGTTTCGGCTTTTCTTTTGAAAATAAGGACTGAGTCATTTTGAACATTTTCATGAACCCGGACCTGCAAAAAAGTTCAAGAAAGTTTAAATTTTTCGAAATTTTTTTCTTTACTCGAAACAACCAAAAAAGTATTAATACACGTTCCGAACAAGATATCGGCTAGTGTCGTTGAATTTTAAGCTCTTATTTTGAAAAAAGAAAATAGCCATTTTTGAACAATTTCATGACCTCGGACCTGCAGAAAAGTTCAAAAAATTCGAAATTTTTAAAAAATTTTTTTTTGGCAAAACAACCTAGAAAGTCTTATTACACGTTCTGAATATCATTTCGGGTAGTTTTGTTGAATTTTAGGGTCTTATTTTGAAAATAATGACATAGCAATATTTGAAAAAATTTCATGACTGCGGACCTACAAAATGTTCAAAAAACTTACAATTTTTCAAACATTTTTTCGTCACTCGAAACCACCAAGAAAGTCTTAATACACATTCCAAACATTATTTCGGGTAGTTTTGTTTAATTTTAAGCTGTTATTTTGAAAAGGAGGACTGAGTCTTTTTTGAAAAATTTCATGACAACAGACTTACAAAAAAGATCAAGAAAGTTGAAATTTTTGAAAAACTTTTTTTTAGTCGAAAAAACCTAGAATGTCTTATTACACGTTCTAAACAACATTTTGTGTAGTTTTGTTGAATTTGAAGCTTTTAATTTGAAAAAAAGATTTAGCCATTTTTGAACAAATTCATAACCATGGACCTGCAAAAATGTCCAAAAAATTTGAAAATTTTTCAAAACATTTTTTTTCCTCGAAACAACCAAGAAAGTCTTAAAAGACGTTCCGAACAAAAATTCGGGTAGTTTCGTTGAATTTTACGGTCTTATTTTGCAAATAAGGAATCAGCCATTTTTGAGCAATTTCATGATCCCGGTCGTGCAAAACAGTTCAAAAAATTATAAATTTTCAAAAAAAATTTTTTATTCAAAAGAACCAATAAAGTCTTATTACATGTTCCCAAAAATATTTTGGGTAGTTCCGTTGAATTTTAGGCTCTTATTTTGAAAATAAGGAAATAGCCATTTCTGAAGAACTTCATGACCCCGGACCAGCAAAAGATTAAAAAAAAATTAGAAATTTAACAAAATTTTTGTTTACTAGAAACAACCAATTACGTCTTAATACATGTTCCCAACAACATTCTGGGTAATTTCAGTGAATTTTAGACTCCTATTTTGAAGATAATGTCCTTATTTTCAAAATAAGACCTTATAATTCAACGAAACTACCCGAATTGTTATTTGGAACGTCTTTTAAGACTTTCTTGGTTGTTTCGAGGAAAAAAATGTTTTGAATTATTTCAAATTTTTTGAACTTTTTTCCACGAGCGGGATCATGAAATTGCTCAAAAATGGCTATAAATGGCCAGAAATAATAGTTTTTGAAAAATTTCATGCCCTGGGACCTGCAAAAAAGTTAAAAAAACTTACAATTTTTCAAACATTTTTTCTCCACTCGAAACATTAACACCCACAAAGTATTAATAAACGTTCCGAACAACATTCCGGGTAGTTCAGGTAAATTTTAGGCTTATATTTTGAAAATAAGGACTTAGTCATTTATGTAAATTTTTTATGACCCCGGACCTTCAAAAATGTTCAAAAAGTTGAAATTTTCGAAAATTCTTTTTCTAGTCATAAACAACTTAAAAAGTCTTTATAGAGGTTCCAAAAAACATTTTGTGTAGTTTTGTTGAGTTCCAAGCTTTTATTTTGAAAAATAGGATTTAGCCATTTTTGAACAATATCATAACCACGGACTTGCAAAAAGGTCCAAAAATTTGAAATTTTTAAAAAAAATTGTTTCCTTGAAACAGCCAAGAAAGTGTTAAAAGAAGTTCCAAACAACAATTCGGGTAGTTTCGTTGAAATTTAGGGTTTTATTTTGAAAATAAGGATTCAGCCATTTTTCAGCAATTTCATGATCCCGGACGTGCAAAAAAGTTCAAAAAATTTGAAATTTTTCAAAACTTTTTTTTTACTACAATCAATCAAGAAAGTCTTGATAGACGTTTCGAACAACAGTTTGGTTAGTTTCGTTGAATTTTAGTCTCCTACTTTGAAAATTAGGAATTAGCGATTTTTGAAAAATTTCATGACCCCAGACCTGCAAAGAATTCAAGAAAATTGAAATTTTTCAAAAAATTTTTCTTACCCGAAACAACCAATAAAAGTATGTTCCCAAGTAATAATGTATGTTCCCAACAAGATTTTTGGTAGTTTCGGTTAATTTTAGCCTCCTATTTTGAAAACAAGGATTAGCCATTTTTGAAGAATTTGATGAACACGGACCAGCAAAAAAGTTCGAAAAATTAGAAATTTTTCAAAAATTTTTTTTACTCTTAATAACCAAGAAAGTTTTCATACACGTTCCGAACAACATTGCCGGTATTTTCGTAAAATTTTAGGCTTCTATTTTGAAAAAAGGACTTAGCCATTTTTGAATAATTTTATGACCTTGAACCTGCAAAAAAGTTCCAAATAGCTAAAATCTTTTAAAAAATCTTTTTAAGTCGAAACAACCTGAAAAATCTTATTAAACGTTCCGAACAACATTCCTGGTAGTTTCGTTTAATTTAAAGCTCTTTTCTGAACAGAGGGATTTAGGCAAAAATTTAGCAAAAAAATTCGGATTTGTCGGGCATTTTTCTCCATTTTATATTTTTTTTCAGAACTTTAGAGATTTTTTGGAATTTTTTTCTAATCTTCTTTTTTCGGTATTTTTTCATTATTTTTCGGAAATTGGAGGGATTTTTGATATTTCTCAATTATTTTCTGGATTTTTAGAGATTTTTCAGGGGTTTTTTGAGATTTATTTTGGATTTATCGGG
Source organism: Rhopilema esculentum (assembly GCF_013076305.1). The sequence continues at coordinate 57,377 of NW_027020228.1, read as the reverse complement.
ACTTTTCCCAATTTTTCCGATTTTTTCGGTATTTTTTGGGATATTTTTTAAATTATTCCGATTTTTGGGACTTTTTACGATTTTTTCAGATATTTAAAAAAATTTTGGGACTTTTCATTTCTTTCAAGATTTGTTAAAACTGTAAAAATTTTTAATATGTTTACCATTTGTTCCAATTTTTCTGGATTTTTACCAAATTTTTTCAATTTTTCGAGGATTTTACGAGGATTTTGATATTTTTCAAGATTATTCTTGATTTTAAAGGATTTTGAGGAACTTTTGATATTTTTCAAAAGTCTCCTGGATTTTGAGGGAGTTTTTGGATTCTTACCAATTCTTTCCGAATTTTCCGATTTTTCAGATTTTTTTTGGATTTTTCTAAATTTTCGAGATTTTTTGGGATTTTTGGAATTTTTCCCGATTTTATCCAATTCTTCGAGATTTTTAGTTGTTTTTGATAATTTTCAAGATTTTTTTTGGTTTTCTTAAAATTTTTTCCGATTTTTCGGGATTTTTTGGCATTTTTTCCGATTTATTGGGATTTTGAGGAATGTTTGCAATTTTTCAGTATTTTTAGGGATGTTTTCAGATCTCTTCCGATTTTTCGGGGTTCGTTCAAATTTTTTTCCGATTTTTCGAGATTTTTAGGAATTTTTGATATTTTTCAAGATTTTTTTGGATTTTGATGGATTTTTCGGGTTTTTTTCAAAATTTTTCATATTTTTTGGAATTTGCGTGGTTTTTTAATATTTTTGAAAATTTTTGGGATCAATACGAATTTTTTCCGATTTTTCCGATTTTTTAGGGTTTTAGGGATTTTTTAATTTTTTCAAGATTTTTCTGGATTTCAAAAGACGTTTATTGATTTTTTCTGCTTTTTCGGATTGTTTTGCATTTTTTCGGAATTTTTCCGATATTTCGGAGTTTTCTCCAATTTTTTCTGATTTTTTGGGATTTTGAGAGATTTTTTTAATTCTTCCTGATTTTTTCGGATATTTTCCGACTTTTGGGATTTCTTCCTGATTTTTTCAAAGTTTTGATGAATTTTGAGAGTTTTTCAATTTTTTTTTAAGATTTTACAGCATTTTTAATGATTTTTTGGGATTCTTTCCGATTTTTTGCCGATTTCTCAAAAATTTTCAGGATTATGAAAGATTTTTGATATTTCTCCGAATTTTTCCAATTTTTTTGGGATTTCCTGCATTTTTCCAATTTTTCGGGATATTTAAGGGTTTTTTGTCAGATTTTTTCCAATTTTTCGAATTTTTAAGGGATTTTTGATAGATTTGGATAGATTTTTCAGGATTATTGGAGACTTTTTGGGATTTTTTCAAATTTAGTAGGATTTTGAAGAATTTTTTTCAATTAACAGTATTTTTAAAGTTTCAGTATAATTATAAGGATTTTTTCGATTTTTCCGTTTTTCCGGAATATTGAGGGACTTTTGATATTCTTTAAGATCTTTCTATATTTTAAAAGACATTTCGTGATTTTTTTTCAATTTTTTTTTCAATTTTTTGGGATTTTTCGGAATTTGAAAGATTTTCCTGAATTTTGTGAGATTATTCCGGATTTTTACGCATGTTTTGCGATTTTTCCAAATTTTACCATTTTTTCGAGATTTTTTTCAATTTTAAATCATCATAAAAATTCTATTTTCCTTCATTTTAGTTCATATATATGTTCTTTTTTATTTTAATTCATCATATATATTTTTATTCTTGTTCTTCATATATATTCTAAATTACATCATTTTAGTTCATTATATATATTATTTTTTTTGTTCCATTATATATATGTTTTTTTTCATATTCTATTTTATTTCAGCTTTATTCATTATATATAATCTATTTTATTTCATTTTAATTTATTATATATATACTATTTATTTCATTTAAATCCTTGCTATTATATTTTTTTTTCATTAAAGTTCACTATATATATTCTATAGTGTTTCATTTCAATTCAATATATATTTTTTTTACTTCATTTTAATTCATCATCTATATTCTATTTTATTTCATTTTAATTAGGATAATGGCAAGGGTTAGGGTAAGGATTAGAGTTAGTGTTAGGGTTGGTGTTACGGTTAGGGTTTGGGTAAGGGTAGAGGTTAGCGATAGAGTTAGGGTTAGGGTTAGGGTTTCGGTTTGGGCTGGGGCTAGGGTTAGAGATAGTGTTAGGGTTGTTTATTTAGGTTAAGGTTGGAGTTAGGGTTAGGGTTAAGTTTAGGGTTAAGGTTGGGGTTAGGGTTTGGGTTAGGTTTAGAGTTGGGATTAGGGTAAGGGCTAGGGTTAGGGTTAGGTTTAGGGTTAGGGTTAGGGTTAGGGTTGGGGTTAAGGTTAAGGTTAGGGTTAGGTTTGGGATTAGGGTATGGGTTAAGGTTATGGTCAGGGTGAGAGCTAGAGTTAGGGCTAGGGTTAGGGTTAGGTTTAGGATAAGGGTTAAGGTTAGGGTTAGGGTTAGTGTGAGGTTCAAGGTTAGGGTTTAAAAACAACATCAGAAATTGAAGGGTTTTCTTTGAACGGTTGAGATTTTACAAAAAACCGTAAAACTAAGGAACTAGAAAAATCAAGAATATCAATTGGAATGTCAACCATACCAGAAAAACAAGTTTTTGGGATATTTAAAAGCACTTTTGAGTTCGTTAGAGCTGCTGGAAATTTCAACTTACAAAGCTTTAAGGAAAATTATTAAGTTGCAAAATTCAAATTAACATTACAAATGTGAATAAAACATGAACCAAGAATTTTTTTCACACTTGCCGACTAGATTTGAACTTGCCATACCCTAAAGAATAAACTGTCAAATTTTCGTTTTAGCATCTTGCATTGTTTTAAAGAGAGTTGCATTCATACAAAGATAAATCAGGATTTTTGGTTTTAATTACAAAATCAGAAAGCGAGGGGTTAGGGTTAGGGTTATGGTTAGGTTTACGGTTAGGGTTAGGGTTAGGGTTAGGGTTTTTATTAGGGTTAGGGTTAGGGTTAGGGTTAGGGTAAGGGTAAGGGTAAGGGTAAGGGTTATGGTTATGGTTATGGTTATGGTTAGGTTAGTTTAAGGGTCAGGGTCAGGGCTAGGGTTAGGGTTAGGGTTAGGGTTAGAGTTATGGTTAGGGTTGGGGTTAGGGTTAGGGTTAAGGTTAGGGTTAAGGTTAGGGTTAGGGTTAGGGCTTTGATTAGGGTTAAGGTTAGGGTTAGGGTTAGGGTTGAGGTAAGGGACGTTTAAGGGTGTTCTTGACTCTGGTACCTTTGAGTCTTGAAATAAGACCACTTGCTACCAATTTTATGCAATAAATCTAAAATTATTCGCTGTACTTTCAAGAATAATCTGTCAAATTTTCGTTTCAGTATCTTGCACAGTTTCAGAGAAAATTGCATTCATACAAAGCTAAATCAAGATTTTTTGTTTCATATACAAAAACAGAAATCTAAGGGTTTACTTTGTACAATTGAGATTTTACAAAAAACTATGAAACTAAGGAACTAGAAAAAGTCAAAATCATCAATAAGAAGGTCAACAACACCAGAAAAATAAGTTTTTTGGACATTTAAAAACACTTTTCAGTTCTCTAATGCTGCTCAAAGTTTGAAATTACAAAGTTTTTGAGGGAATTTTTTATCCTGCAAATTGAAAAACTAACATTTTAATTGTGAATAAAACATTAACCAAATATTTTGTTGACAATTGCTGACCATATTTGAACTCGCCGTACCTTCAAGAATAATCTGTTAAATTTTCACTTCAGTATCTTGCACAGTTTCAGAGAAAATTGCATTCATACAAAGCTAATACAAGATTTTTTGTTTCATATACAAAATCAGAAATCTCAGGCTTTACTTTGTACGGTTGAAATTTTACAAAAAAATTTGAAACTAAGGAACTAAAAAAAGTCAAAATTATCAATTAGAAAGTCAACCACACCAGAAAAACAAGTCTTTGGGACATTTAAAAACACTTTTGCGTTCTCTAATGCCGCTGAAATTTTGAAATTACAAAGTTTTTAAGAAAATTTTTTAACCTGAAATTGAAAACTAACATTTAAATTGTGAATAAAACATGAAGCAATTACTTTGTTGACAATTGCTGACCATATTTGAACTCGCCGTACCTTCAAGAAAAATCTGTTAAATTTTCGTTTCAGTATCTTGCACAGTTTCAGAGAAAAATGCATTCATACAAATATAAATCAAGATTTTTTGTTTCATATACAAAATCAGAAATCTCAGGCTTTACTTTGTACGGTTGAAATTTTACAAAAAAATTTGAAACTAAGGAACTAAAAAAAGTCAAAATTATCAATTAAAAAGTCAGCCACACTAGAAAAACAAGTTTTTGGGACATTTAAAAACACTTTTGCGTTCTCTAATGCCGCTGAAAGTTTGAAATTACAAAGTTTTTAAGGAAATTTTTGAGGCTGCAAATTGAAAACTAACATTTTAATCGTGAATAAAACATGAACCAAATATTTTATTGACAATTGCTGACCATATTTGAACTCGCCGTACCTTCAAGAATAATCTGTAGAATTTTCGTTTCAGTATCTTGCATAGTTTTATAGAAAAATGCATTCATACAAATATAAATCAAGATTTTTTGTTTCATATACAAAATCAGAAATCTCAGGCTTTACTTTGTACGGTTGAAATTTTACAAAAAAATTTGAAACTAAGGAACTAAAAAAAGTCAAAATTATCAATTAAAAGGTCAGCCACACCAGAAAAACAAGTTTTTGGGACATTTAAAAACACTTTTGCGTTCTCTAATGCCGCTGAAAGTTTGAAATTACAAAGTTTTTAAGGAAATTTTTGAGGCTGCAAATTGAAAAGTAACATTTTAATCGTGAATAAAACATGAAGCAATTACTTTGTTGACGATTGCTGACCATATTTGAACTCGCCGTACCTTCAAGAATAATCTGTTAAATTTTAGTTTCAGTATTTTGCACAGTTTCAGAGAAAATTACATTCATACAAAGCTAAATCAAGATATTTTGTCTCATATACAAAATCAGAAATCTCAGGCTTTACTTTGTACGGTTGAAATTTTACAAAAAACTATGAAACTAAGGAACTAAAAGAAGTCAAAATTATCAATTAGAAAGTCAACCACACCAGAAAAATAAGTTTTTGGGACATTTAAAATCACTTTTGCGTTCTCTAATGCCGCTGAAATTTTGAAATTACAAAGTTTTTAAGGAAATTTTTTAAGCTTCAAATTGGAAACTAACATTTCAATTGTGAATAAAACATGAACCAAATATTTTGTTGATATTTGCTGACCATATTTGAACTTGCCGTACCTTCAAGAATAATCTGTTGAATTTTCGTTTCAGTATCTTGCATAGTTTTAGAGAAAAATGCATTCATACAAAGTTAAATCAAGATTTTTTGTTTCATATACAAAATCAGAAATCTCAGGCTTTACTTTGTACGGTTGAAAATTTTGCAAAAAATTTGAAACTAAGGAACTAAAAAAAGTCAAAATTATCAATTAGAATGTCAGCCACACCAGAAAAATAAGTTTTTGGGACATTTAAAAACACTTTTGCGTTCTCTAATGCCGCTGAAAGTTTGAAATTACAAAGTTTTTAAGGAAATTTTTTGAGGCTGCAAATTGAAAACTAACATTTAAATTGTAAATAAAACATGAAGCAATTACTTTGTTGACGATTGCTGACCATATTTGATCTCGCCGTACCTTCAAGAATAATCTGTTAAATTTTCGTTTCAGTATTTTGCACAGTTTCAGAGAAAATTGCATTCATACAAAGCTAAATCAAGATATTTTGTCTCATATACAAAATCAGAAATCTCAGGCTTTACTTTGTACGGTTGAAATTTTACAAAAAACTATGAAACTAAGGAACTAAAAAAAGTCAAAATTATCAATTAGAAAGTCAACCACACCAGAAAAACAAGTTTTTGGGACATTTAAAAACACTTTTGCGTTCTCTAGTGCCGCTGAAAGTTTGAAATTACAAAGTTTTTGAGGAATTTTTTCAAGCTGCAAATTGAAAACTAACATTTCAATTGTGAATAAAACATGAACCAAATACTTTGTTGACATTTGCTGACCATATTTGAACTCGCCGTACCTTCAAGAATAATCTGTGAAATTTTCGTTTCAGTATCTTGCATAGTTTCAGAGAAAATTGCATTCATACAAAGATAAATCAAGTTTTTTTTTTTCATATACAAAATCAGAAATCTGAGGGTTTACTTTGTACGGTTGAGATTTTACAAAAAACTATGAAACTAAGGAACTAGAAAAAGTCAAAATTATCAATTAGAAAGTCAGCCACACCAGAAAAACAAGTTTTTGGGACATTTAAAAACACTTTTGCGTTCTCTAATGCCGCTGAAATTTTGAAATTACAAAGTTTTTAAGGAAATTTTTTAAGCTTCAAATTGGAAAACTAACATTTTAATTGTGAATAAAACATGAACCAAATATTTTGTTGACATTTGCTGACCATATTTGAACTCGCCGTACCTTCAAGAATAATTTGTTGAATTTTCGTTTCAGTATCTTGTACAGTTTTAGAGAAAAATGCATTCATACAAATATAGAAAAAACTATGAAACTAAGGAACTATAAAAGGTCAAAATTATCAATTAGAAAGTCAGCAACACCAGAAAAACAAGTTTTTGGGACATTTAAAAACACTTTTGCGTTCTCTTATGCCGCTGAAATTTTGAAATTACAAAGTTTTTAAGGAAATTTTTTAAGCTTCAAATTGGAAACTAACATTTTAATTGTGAATAAAACATGAACCAAATATTTTGTTGACATTTGCTGACCATATTTGAACTCCTCACCGTACTTCAAGAATAATCTGTTGAATTTTGTTTCAGTATGCATAGTTTAGAGAAAATGCATTCATACAAATATAATCAAGATTTTTTGTTTCATATACAAAATCAGAAATCTCAGGCTTTACTTTGTAGGTTGAAATTTTACAAAAAACTATGAAAACTAAGGAACTAAAAAGTC
>NW_027020228.1:8446-45854 GCF_013076305.1 Rhopilema esculentum | reverse complement strand
AAATTTCACGTCAAACAGAATGTTATTTGAAGAAATCGCAGATTGAAGTTGAAAATTCACGCTAAACATTGATTATTTATGAAATCACTAACTCCATACACTATTGAATTCTGTTAAACTTCAGCATGAATATCAAACTGGCCGTCACCCGTCCACCAGTCCTCAACTGAAAACCTGGCCCTCACATTGTTTGAAGTGCTTAAAATTACTTTTAGTAGGGATAAATCACTTTGCTACACGTTGATAATAATCAAATAAGAATGTGTTGTGACTACAGTTGCATCTTATCAAATATTAATCAAGTGCAGCGACCAACAACGGATACGCAATTTCCAAACTCGCGTCGGGCAAGCTAAGATTTCTTGATTTGAAACCTAAAAACGTATTTCTAAACTCCAGTTAATATAAATATTAATCGGTGTATAGTTTAAGAGACCATGGAACATTCTCCTACAGAGCCCGGCTAATATACTTTCAAACTTTACCCATTGTTTTAATTTAAAACTGAATAACATTCTAGATAATGATGTAAATATGTAGGATAGGTAATTGTACTTACACTGTACTTTTAGAACTTCCCTAAATGTAGCAAGGTGATTTCTTTCACGCCAAGTATATGTGAATTCTGCTGTTTGTATCATAAGAAAGCAAAGGATCAGATTCTCTCATCTGCTATCTACAAGCGGGGGTTCAACAGGTTTTGGGTGATAAAACCACACGCAATAAAGACGTTCTTGTATCAAATCCCAAAGCAGGTTTTGAAGATGCAGTTGCCAACACCTGCTTTCTCATCAATGGCCCTAGCTGTGAAATTTTCAACCAAGTGCATATTTGTTATCTGGCAAAGGCGACTGCCATCAGTGTTATCCGCGGATTAAATAAATTAGCATTTTAAGCTACGAAACTGAGAGGCTAGCAGGTGTATTCTACTGTAATGAAGAAGACTTGCACGCATTTTGCAAATTACTTCTATTCCAGTTAAGGCGATTTGAGCAGGAAAGCTTCAGGTGATTTGGCCATCTGAGACAAGAAATCTCTGCAGTTTGTTTAGTGATGCGGTTCAACCGGAGTTTAAAATTGCTACTGTTAACTAAATGACAATATCGTGTAGTAAAAGTTTTGATGATTCTTCAATCCAGCAAAATCAAGAGAGTTTACCAAAAATGTGTTGCCAAAGCAGCATGTACGCTTTTTAGGCAAAAGTAGTGAACAATTTCAGCATTTCGTTAATGAACAATTTCAGCACTTCGTTAATGAACAATTTCAGCACTTCGTTAATGAACAATTTCAGCACTTCGTTAATGAACAATTTCAGCACTTCGTTAATGAACACTTTCAGCACTTCGTTAATGAACAATTTCAGCACTTCGTTAATGAACAATTTCAGGGGCTCCGGAGAACCGATGGCCATGGATGTGAATGGTATAAGTTGGGTTGAGACTTTCTTGATTCTCTTTCTTCAGCAACAACGAGGAACAAATTTGAAATATGTCTAATTGTAGTGTCAGAGATGACGATGATGATTTTCTTCAATTAAACATCGTCTATGTTACATTTACGATCTTGTGAAGTATGGGAAGTTGTCAAGTTTCTCTAAAACAAGCTATTGCTTTACCTAGTCATCACATGAAGTCATCAAATGTTCGCCCTTCAATTGTTTAAGAACGGAGGATTGTCCTTCATGCCCCAATCATATATATTCTTCCACCAGGAGAGGTTACTTAGTTCCCTCTCCTAGGCTTTGGGTAGCATGCAAATTACAGCTAGCCGTAAAGGGACTTGAATGATTAAAGCTCACATTTCTAAGAGCGTAGTTCGATTACAATATTGTAGGCCTAGTATATACTTATTCATTGGTTTTAACAATTTATGTGACATTTCGTTTAGAATGGTTACCAGCATTATTTCAGATATTGGGAAATAGCCTGATATCCCTCTCAGCCCTCGATTGGGAAGTTGACTCAGCTCCACAAGCTTCCTGTCTTGGTCCATCTATATTTCATCGATAATTTTTACGAAGCTGAGTCGCCTGAATGAGACTACAAATAGCGTTCTAATGAAATAAATGCATGGCGACAAGGCATTAACCTTTACTTGATCACAAACTCGTTCAAACTCATTCATTTCAACGATGCAAAAAACAACTACCTAAAAGCCAATACGGAGCCTTGCAACTTAAGATTCGTGATAATGAACTCAAAGTAGTATCTTGGAGTGTAAATCAAAAAATTCAAAGGGGCAGTTTTATTGTTAATGCCATGGTATTCTGGGTAGTGATGCAGATTAAGGTAGAAGGAGACAGATGTCTCTCTGAGCCCTCGATCTCAAGCTGCCCTTTCGGTTGCATTGTCGTGGAGTCCTGTTACTGGGCACCAGTGAGAGTACTCAATCTTATTGCTTCACAAAGGTCTCATACAGTTTAAGCTACAGTTTGAGTCCACATGAAGAGGCACATGAAAGTGTAATAAACATAAACATGTACTCAATTTGAAGATCATCATTACTCCTCTGCCTTCGCCTTTGTCACTTTGAAAATTCTAATTTGACGAGATATTCCATGTGAAAAGGCTTTTAAAAGAAAAAGAGTCAGGCAAAGGAAAGTTTTTTAAAATATCGAAAATGAAGAGCAATTAATTCACAAGTGATCTTTGTTTGTCATAACAAACTCTGCTAACGAGCCAATGCGCCTTTCCTTTCGAGGAGCAAAACCACAAAACAGTCTTCAACTGAAATCAAGACAGCATCGTCTTTAACTTATTTAATACAGCCAATTGAAACTTTGTTGATATTGTAAATACTGTGTAATCTCTGATAGGTTTCATATCATATTGCGTTGTATCCTAGAGTTTTTTCTACTGTTATTGAGTGCCAATTATTAGCCTATATGGCAATCTACACCGATTTCACAAGCAGGCAGAGGTAGAAACTATGCTACAAAGAGTTAGCTTTCTGAAAATGCCAGTAACAGAGAAACTTGCTTTGCAACTCCTAGTATTTGTAAAACTTTTCTTTTCACTATTCTAACATTGCACAAACAAAAGCAAAACCAAAAAAAAAGTGAATTTAGAAATAAAAGATTTAGTAAAGGTCTCTATTATGATTATCAAGATTAGACTGCTTATTTACCAATAGCTTCGCAACACAATAATTTACTGCTGTATCTTAAATTCAAACATCATTTATCGGAGATAACCAACTATGTCCTCAATAAAGAATGTCTTTGTCAATGTAGTACAATTAAAATTTGGTCTCGCACATAGAGCAAAAGAAACAAAGCAAATATCTTTAATTGTCAGTGTTTGAAAACTTTGATTACAAATTATTACATAAGATACATCAAAAGATACACATTCCGCTTGAGATCTCTAATCATAAAATTACATTGAATTAATATCACACTAGTTTTATACCATCGTCAATATATTCGTTTTTGAGAGTTTTATACAACACTTTCAATCTTAAATCACAGCTACAAGAATCAACCTTTACAAATATTAAGTCTAAAAATTTCAAAGATTGAATGACAAATGCATAATCACATTATCAATTATGTGTGCAACTATCCATTATCAATTAACTAATTAAATGCTGTTACAAAAGGTTATGGTTACAGAAGACACAATATTGGTTCATAGCAAAGTTTCTATTCACACAAAGGGCAAGTTAAACGTCTGCTCCATGATTTTCAAGAAGCCGATCAAAATTGTCATGCTTTTGATCCTTTATTATTTATTAAAACATGTTTTTTAAATCGATCAGATACAACGCTATTTTTACTATGGTTTCTTCTAAACGTCTTAGTAAATCTCTCTTTCTCTGGGTGTCGTGCTCCTTCAAAGCATGGCTGACTGTCATGGCCTTCCACTCTACCCTGCTCTTAGCTGTCTTAATCAATTCTTTAGCTTCTACATTTGCCCACGTGCTCAAAGCCTTCACATATCCAATTCTTGATCTTCCTCTTCCTTTCTTTCCTTCTATCTTTTCAGTAACCGCTAGGTGCTACAAGCCTTCCCTTCTCATCACGTGCCCAAAAAATCTTAGTAAATATTATCGACTAATTAATATGTACTCGACGGAATAGCAAATTCTATTCTGTTATGTCCATGAATAGATCCAATAGCAGCTAAAGAACTAAATGATTTATTATTTGAAACTACAAAGCCAATCATAATTTTGATAGTTATTTTGATCATGCACATAACAGGTGAAAATAAAAAATAAGGATAAAAATGAAAATGACCAGTTCAATGTGCCAAAGTCAAGTCTTCGGTTCTTTGTAGCTCAATGTGGTTGCTCAGTTCTGCTGGATCAACTGGATAGGTTTTGATAGTATGAGCTTTCTTAAACTTCAATGCACAAACTATCAAGAAAACCAGTATAAGAATACCACCAACAACTGAACAAGAAATGATGGTCGCCATCTTTCCCTTGTTTTTGGCTCTGGTTGACACTGTTGTTTTGAGAGTTTCATTCTTTGAGTGAGCTGAATGAAAATTTCTTTTAAAAATTCAATGTTCCTTAAACCATATCTCTATTGATATTAAATATATTAAATGCATTCTAAACAAAAATTGCGATATTATGTTAATGGAAACTGACGAAAAATGCCACGGCAACAAATTTTGTTAAAGGGAACGTTCCTTTTTTAAATAACTTGCAACACCAGCTTTGCAAAAGTTCTTATTCCAGATAAGTTGATAATGTTAAAATTGAGTTCGAGGATAGAAATCATTATAAAGCTTTGAATGTCAATAAAACTGCGCCAGGAACATTGACAGGTTTCAGGCCTTCCCCTTGCCAGGATTCATTTCGATTTTCAAACCGTTTTAAGCATTCGAGCCTTAGGAGAACTCTTTAATGTTTGATCGAATGTTCAGTGAATGTATTTAATACTTTACCAAACAGAATTCTTGGGCTTCTCGGATTGCAAAAAACATGATCACAAATCAATTCCAAACCTTACTAACCTTTGGTAGTTGAATTGTTATGGTTGGTGGTAACATTGTGTTTCTCCGAGTTGGTTGATGGTCTATCTGTTGTTGTTCGATTGCCACTTCCTATAAACAGAAATATATGCCAAGGCTACTTTCAAACATCAACATAGCAGGGCAACAAGTTTGAAGGATCACTAAAATCCTTATTACAGTTACACATTTAGCAATCACATATATAACTTAAGGCTGTTGTGAAGTGCCCATTGGGCCTGAAAAACACCAGTTCATAGACACTTTATACACACTTTTATTTAAATAAATATAAGAATATTAAGCTCAAAATCCTCGAATCGTCAAGAATATTTTAAGACTATTTCTCAGCCTCAGGTCGTATATTTGTGTCTCGTATTTGTCTGCAGTTGCCTGTTTCGCGATGACAATAACAGAAAACTGGATGACTTGCATATCTCGTTGATCCAAAAAGGGTGATTTCTGTACGAGGTTGGACTGTGTTCCCCTGAAACCATTTCAGATTTGAAAAAACACTTTACAACCTATATTCAAGCTCAAAATGAGAATGTTCTCAGAATATTGAGACTGAGCTAAATTTAAAGTATTCTTATCAAAGAAATGAGTTTATGCTGCTGATATCTACTTCTTCTGAATCGGCATTTGTTTTGTTGTTCACCAATGAAAGAACAGGCCTTTTCCAACCATATTAGTTTTCTAAGTCGTGAATTTTTAGATAATTTCTTATTTTCATTGACAAAATTAGTAGCTATTAATAATAGAAGGCAGTTGAAATTCAGTAATTCTTGCGGCTACTGCTATTTCTATCCACAGCTTGTTTTAGACATCAAACTGTAAACATGTCACACAGCTTTGCATTATTATTTCTTCAATATAACTCCTTAAAGTGTTTTTGCTGTGTTTTGAGTGTATGTCTATTTAAGACTAGAGACTTCAAGACTAGAGCACTTACATTCAGTTCTTTTCTTATCTTGTTTGTGACTCAAATTTTCTGTTATTTCAAGTATATTCTGCGTATCAAATCAGCCCCTAAAGTAAGGTGAGGGATTAAAAAAGCCTTTCCTTACCGATTAAGTCTACCTTTGGAATAAACATTTATTTGTGTTATAAAGGTACTTTGGGAACTCTATCAAAAATCGATGTATTTGGAAATTACTATTTCAGCTTGTAAGAAAGAGTCTGAGAAAAAGCAAGTGAAAATATTACCTTCTCTTGTGGGCAAACGATCGGATGTACTTTTTACAGTGCTGGTTGACGGTGCTGTTGTTGTAGTTGCACAGATACCTGTTTTGACTGAACAAAGCAGATAAGTTTAAAGGTAATTGTGTACAAATTGGAAAATATCCAATAAATAGGTTAAGTTTATGCCAAGAGATGGTCCAAAGCCGTTGTTATTAATGAATAAAGCATTATGCCAAGAGATCGTTGATGCGCAAGACTTTTAGAACAGTAAGCAAATGATCGTTGATTAAAGGTATGGATTTGAAACTCAAGAAATTTGAAAAATTTTGTGCCGTATAATATTTTGGCTTATCGTCGAAGACCAATTTGCTGCTCCATTTGCTCTATCGGTAGTCCAAACCTAAACTGAAGTTTTGTTAGGCCCTGTTGCAAAATGTTCATCAAACAGAAATATATGAGCAGTGGAAGTGGTTGCATTACTTCCAGTAATTGTTTTATTCTTTCTAACATCTTGATATTGGAAAAGATTCAAGAAGCTTGTTTCAAAAAGAAAATTTAAGGTACAGACATTTTTGAAAATATTAAAATATAAGAAAATTGTTTTCGACAATTCCTTTTCCAGTATCTCAACACAATGCCTTTTCCTGTGTAATAAACTCACATCTACGCAAGCCCAGAGAGGAAATTCACGCCACTTTTATTTGTTTTGCTTTGGTCAGAAAGCTGCGAATGCAATTTACAAAAGTTGAAAACCAAACATAAACTGAACAATCGGCTTTAAAGAACGAGTAAGCTAGCTTAACAGAATTGTTCTTTCGATCGAATAGATGAAAAATCACTATGCGAACAAGGAGAGTCTATGATTATGTTCTCAAATAGCCCCTTTCATTTCCACTCCTTATCCATTTTCTGGTCATGCCTAGCTCTGTTTTGACTTCTTTTCTCGCTATCATCAAAAGTTCATAAAGACCTACAAAACACTGCACCAGTTTGTCGTTTTGTCTGTAACCGAGTTGTCATGTTCAGTTTCCAACAGAATCTTGAAAGAATATGTTTGCTCCAGTGGTTTTTGTTGTTGAAAAAACGACAAATTTTGGGTGTAATGTTGCGCTGGTTTGGCCACCATTACATCAAATATTGTACAACAATACTTAAAAAGCGTCATAAATTTAAGGATTTATTCATAGCATGTTCACTGTTATAACCGGGCATTATTGCTCTTGTCAAATATTTTTTGTTTAGGCCAATAGCACTTTGTCTATGCTTATTGATTTTCTTGAAGACCCGTTTTAAAGGAAGGAATAAATGATTAAACAAAATGATAGATAGTTTAAAAAATTCCACTAAAAGTTTTGACATAAAACGGTATACTAGACATCTAAACTTCAGTGATTAGAAATTTCTCTGATAAATTTTTACCTGGATAAAATGCGCTGACATTGTAACTTGGCTCACATCGTAAACAGGAACTGAATGATGGACTTTCTCCATTTTTAAAGCAATAACCGTTTATCAAACATGTGCCTTCCTAGAAGATGAGCAAATAATTCAATTTTGCAAACATTTTTTCATTATTTTATAATCTAGTTATCTTTTATCACAATTTTTACAAATATTTACAAGTTTTAAACTATAAAAAAGATGAAATACAATGCTATATGCGAGAGCGTTTTTCTTTATAATTCAACTAGAAATTTACACTTACAGACAGATGACACTACAAGACGATTGTACAGGGAGTATGAATAAGCATGCCAAGACGTGACGATAAACCAGCCCTATTTAAGTGGCAGGGACAGGGGCAGGCTGATAATTTTACTATAATGGTCCTCCTAGAGGCAATATGACAAAATATAACCGCGATAATGGAAAAAGGATGAAATTTGAAAAATATGCGATTAGAGGATATAGGATGAAACATGATAAACATGCGAATAAAGGAAATAATGTGATAAACATGCGATTAGGGAATAAAGGAAGAATACGATAAACATGCAATTAGATATTTAAAGAAAGAAATGCGATAAATATGCGATTAAGGAATAAAGAATTAAATATGATAGGCATGCGGTTAGGAAATAAAGGAAGATATGTGATAAGCATGTGATAAACATGCGATTAGGAGATATTGGATGAAACATGATAAACATGCGATAGGAAATAACAGATTAAATAATGATAAACATGCAATTAGGGAATAAAGTAAGAATATGATAAACATGCAATTAGATATTTAAAGGAATGTGATAAATATGCGTTTTAGGAATAAAGGAATAAATATGATAAGCATGCGGTTAGGGAATAAAGGAAGATATGTGATAAACATGCGATTGGGAGATAAAGGATGAAACATGATAAACATGCAATTAGAAAACAGTTGATGAAATATTAGAAAAATGCCTTTTGATATTAAAGGATGAAACATGATAAATAAATATTATATATTTGATCAAATATTTGAAAAATT
The DNA here is from genome assembly GCF_013076305.1 of Rhopilema esculentum. The sequence goes on along the minus strand of NW_027020228.1, from coordinate 37,241 downwards.
TGCAGCTAGGGAATTTTTCCTCCAGGAATTCTTCAAGAAAGATTTACTCAGATCTGACCAGAACAGATTAGTTGGTTTTCCATTGTCAAACTAGTATTTCCAGCATAGATGCTAGGTCAAGAGGATTCTAAGCATTCTTCAAGATCTTATAGATAAATGAGGAAAAGAAGAGGGTCTACGCAAGATCCTTGTGGCATGCCACAGGTTACTTTCCTATCTTTTGAATGCACACCATTTAGAGAGCAAAATTTCTTTCTGTTTGTGAGGTAAGATTTGAACCAAATCCCAGACTTGCTCCTGACCCCATATGCGCGCAACTTTTTCATTCTAATGGCTATGGTGTCAAAAGTGTATACGTGTCAAAAGCTTTCTTTAAGTAGAAGAACATACTAAGGTTGACTTTGCTGTGATCTATGTTCTCATGCCAATAGTCAGTACTGCCCACCAGCGAAGTTATTGTGGAGTAATGTTTGCGAAAAGCTGCTTGGTTGCTCGTTAGCCGTTTATTTTCTTGAGAAAATCAAATAGCTGGGTGCGTGAGCCACTCTAATATCCTTGAAAACACAGAAAATACAGAAATGGTTCAAATCGTCACTTTGCTTCGGTAGAGGGCATGGAGAACCCGAAAGTTGGAGAAGGAAAAATGGCTAGAAACAGTACTGAAATATGATAGAAATGTGAGAGTAACGGCTCACTCGCCTCGCCAAGGCTTGCTCTTGTCAAAGGAGATCTATTGTCGGACAGCAGAGCCCGTTCCACCGAAAATTGGGATGCGAAAAGGATTTAGTTAGACTATCTTAGTTTTTTAGTTTGTCTTGATGAAATGAAACTGAAACATAGGATGACAACAAAATTTTGTCTCACCTGAAATTGACATGTGCCGTTATTGGTGCAGTTAATGCACTTGGAATCGTAGATTGTATAATTGTGGGACTGCTTACTGAATATTATCCCATCGTTTGAGACTTCAATTTTGAATCTTACATACGGTGTGCCGTTAATTGACGAGGTGTAACTTTTGACTGGATTATCCACCATGTCGCAAGTCATTTCCCCGAAACTTAGCAATGTTGCCTTTGTAAAGATCTGTTTATCTGTTTTGCTGTCAGAAAGATTGGACATCTGCAAAAATCAATCAATATTGAATAATTGATATCAGTGCTTAGTATTTTTCTTGTAGGTTTATTGCTGTCAAAAGCACATTGGAATAGCCAATAGGGATACATATCTAGTCAGAACGTAATGAGCTGTGCATGCACAGGGAGCCTCGATGCGGAGAGGAGGCTCAAAGAACTCAAATCGGAGTTCGCCGAGTCTCCTCCAATAAGGATTTCCAAAGGCATAAAAGATGCAGTGGCGTCGCCAGTTCCAAAAGACTGGGGTGGATAAAAACATATTTTCTCAGGCACGCCCACTAAACTCCTAGAATTTTTATCTATTTTGAAATTTTTAGACCAGCAACTTTCTCAAGCAGCTTTTTTCGTAACAGTGGCTTTTTTGCCAGTGCAAAAATCGAAATCGATCTGAACAGCCGAACTCCCCCCCTTCCCCTCACCAAAGGTTAACTGTGGTAGACATGTCCAGCCCAATCCACCCCGGGGCGACGCCACTGAAAAGATGTGATGCGATTTTTAAAAATATGAACAATTTGAAAGCCACTATCAAAAAATTGTAAAACTTCTTACAACCGAAGTTTGAAAGAAGAAAAAAATACTATCAATGCGAAAACGCTCTAAAATGTTCTGAGACTTTTTATATTAGTTTAGATATATCTTCTTATTGAATAAATGTAGATAATGGCTCATTTTTTTCAAGTTCATACATCAAATACCTTGATAGGTGTCATTCGACAAGAAAGGTTTCGCGAGGCGATGAAATTCCTCCCAATAACACGTATACGGGAACAATCACTTCTTTTTTGAATATCGCAGAAGCCGTTGTTCTGAATGTATCTAAATGTAGGACCAGTTGTTATATTGACAGAGCAGTCAGGTGCGGAAAACCCTTTAAAACACTCGCATGTTCCATTTACACACGTGCCTTTTCCACTGCACAGTCCAGGGCATGAAATCGCAAATACTTCAGCTGGTAGGCTTAGCGTGACATTGCCTGATGGATCTCTTGACCAGTATGTAACATTGGAAATTAAGTCATCTTTACACTTTTCAGCTAAACTCTGGATTGCTGATGTCACCAATTCAAAATCATCAGTGACCTGAAAGATACAACTGGATTTATTCGTTAAATTGTCTTTAGAATTGTTATTGTTTATACTGCTTTCAATAGTAAGTTTTATGAACAATGCTGATTTTGTACTTTTAGATCTTTCGACTGACCAGCTAACTATTTTACCAGTCAGGTATAAAAAATTGTGGCTATGACAAACCTGCATTTCTAAGAGGTATGTGATTTTGTTACATACATCTTAAATTATACAAAGGTAAAGGTATAGCCATTTTGATAAATATTGGCCAGCAAGAAAGATGTGTACAGGGAAAAAAAATATTAACACAATGATGGCTGTTGTTTCGAAATGGCGTATACCTTTATATCTTCTACACATTGGTCAATAGTTGGACTGAAATCAAACGAATCCAACTTTTGGCACATCTTTCCTGTCTGGGAGTTCATTATTGTATCTGTACAATACTTCTGGACATCTGCTTGGGTTTTTCCTGTTTTTGTTGGCCATACTGGAATGGTTATGTTTAACGGAGTAGGATCATACACATAATCGCTTGATCCATCGTCGTCAGGTATCGTGATTGAATCACCGCTTCTGTGTACCGATCTCCTCTTTCTTCGACTGCAAATATCTTCATTTGCAAATCTTAATGGCTTCTGGTTTGCAGAAAACATCGCAGCTTCTCCGAGTGCTCCACAAGTTGCCTTATTTTCTACCTTTTCGTCAATCATAATCTCTTCACATTTGCAGTATTGTTTTTCACGTGTTCTTCTTTTGCATACTTTATCCTTTGGCTTGTAATAGAAGAGACTTTCGTCACTTCTAAGTCTAAAACGAATGTGAATTGCTTGCTTAGAAAATCATTTAAACATAAGTTTTTTAATCAAAGAGATAAAACACGCGTTAAAAACAATTTAAAAAGAAAGCGACTTGTCCGCAGAGACCTAGTCTAGTTGTTACCATAGATTGCTATCTCTCCAATACTGCTCGAGGAAAAGAGAATGGATGTTTTTGCTTTTACATTGCTTATAAGAAAAATAACACTGCCACTATGAAAAATACCGTTTCCATTGACTCACTTTAAAAACGGATAACTTTTAACCCGGTTATGTTCTTATCCGGCCTAATGGAAAGGCTGCCTTAGTTAAACCAAATTTGAATGCTAAGGCCGTGCTGTTTTTGCCAAAGGAAGTCCATCAGATACAGAAAAACGCAAGACTGTTGCGCACAAATTAGCAAATCAAAAAAAAATATTTCACTGAAAAAATCATTTTCATGCTCAATTCCAGTCTAAATTCCATTAAGTGAATAACTTTTGTTTCTACAGGACAAAATAAATTTTAAGTCGGTTTTGCTCCAATTCATCTGTGTATTCATTGCAGCTTACATAGAAATTTGCAGTCCTGTAAATAAAATATGCTGAAAATGTAATTAAAATATCCTGAAAACGTGCTAAAAATATACCTTTTAAATTAGCTGGCAAAATAATAATATGTGAGCTCTTCAGTTCAGGATATGCACAATGATCGGCTTGAGTTGTTAAAAGTTTAATTCGAGAGCAATTCACTAGGAGAGGATTATCACTACTAGGAGAGGAAAAACATTTTAAAATCACAAAAAATTAAAGCACAGTTTTGGTGATTGTTAGTAACTGTTTTTTTAGCAGTAATTGCAGAGCAAAAAATGTATCCAAAGCTTAGTAATGGATACAAGCTTAGTTTCTGTTTCGATTTGAAGTTTAATTTGCTGGTTAGCTTCCTTTATTACTTAACAGTGTTCTCAAACCGTCCTCGATTTACTGAGTCTAAAGACGAATCCCTCTAGTTGTTTGTGGCCTTATCTCCAAACAAGTACTTGAACATTCGACTTTAACCAATGTTTGAAGATGGCACGAAATAGTTTGCTTGTCCTCGTTGTCGTGTTTAAGTTCATTGTTAGCTATACTTTAAGATAGCTTCACTCATATTTCACACTTATATGCCAGTCTACATAATTCTTGGCTATTAGAAAATGTATATTTTAAACATTTGCTAGAAAATTTGTCCTATATGAACCATCTACATGCTGCAAAGTTACGATGGCATTATACAAAATTTTTTGCATTTTCTGCAAAAAAGACATTATGCAACAAAGATAATTTAATTTCATTTTACACGAGGTCTTATAGAGTGAAGTTATTCTTTCTAATTTTGATGCTCGCCAGAGACCTACCATGGTTTGCTAAAATCAAGAGTATGGGATTTTGCATTGCTTGGCAGGTCAAAAGGTGTATACGTGCCCCAAGAGTCTGCACCTTACGTTTTATAGACATTGCTTTCCTCTTAAAGTACGTGAGATACATAATTTTAAAGTTGATTCCCAGTTTTAATATCAACAGGTTGTCTGCGAAACAGTGCACAAAGATTTTACCTTTTATCTAAAAAATGGCATACATAATATAATGTGATACAAAATTGTAATTCCGGAGCGTCCATAGACACCTAAACATTTTAACCAGTACGTTGTAGTTTAGTCTTTAGTGAGAGAATTTGATCCAAAAGGCATTTGAAAGAATATCTAAACCCACCTCCAACTTTCCGTGAACTCCTTTGGTGCAACTCTATGTGACGGCAGCTTACTATCCCAGATTCTTTCATATCTACTTATAAGTTCATTGTCTCTTTGGTCATCATATGTTCCACAAAGGCCTAAGGTCTTGCCATGATACAATGGAGGGAGTTTAACTGTGATGTCCCCAAAATATGTATTACCGTAGCTCCAGTAAATTGTGTTGAACGTGATAGTGGCTCCAGATGAGAATGATATCTATCAATATAATTTTGTGATATTTCAGTTTTAAAAATACAATGGTAACTATGTCATCAAACCAGATGGTTAGAACTTTTGAAGCGAGATACCCACGGCTCCCCTCCGATAAGGCTCTACCATTGCACGACCTCAAAAACTACAATTTCACACAACGGCAACTGAAACTCGACTGACATTACAACAAAGAATCACACACAAACATCCTAGTGACAACAATGAATAGAAGTTTAATAAAAGGTAAAAACAAAGGTATTGATGCAACATCTGGCTTTGAAAAAAGCAAATTTTTGAAAAATGCTAAAATTTTTCGTCTTTTGTCGACATACTAAAGCTCTTCAGAGTATAATCGTCAGTACATTAATCGAAAACTCTACGCTAGGAATTTTACATACCCATCAAAATAGGCCAGTCAGAAACGCTAACACATGACTGTGGAGGTTGCTTAATCAGTGCCGCTTGCCTATTGAAAATATTACCAATAGTTGAAAACGAACTCCTTCTGTCGATACAATATCGATTTTGTTATGTTTATGTAAACAGATGCCAAATCTGCTAGAGGGAACGACCATCGGGCTCTTATAATTTCGAAATTATAGTTTTTGCATAATATTAAGAGTTTCAGACGAAAAGCTTCAGTCTGTTTCAAAATATTTACTTTTTGCAAAGGTGTTTCTTTTAAATTTTGTACCATTTCACAAGTAATTAACAAACAATATACATATGAAAAGCTAGCTGCTTATCTTTACAACTGTTTTTATAGAAATAATCAAACCAGCCACTTCCATAGCGACGAAAAAGACAATTTTAACTAATTTCGAACGGATAATCGTGGAAAAAAAGCAAGACAAGTTGAGGTCAAGTCCTTGTCTGACTTTTGAAGAATTTTCACCATTTTTGATGACGTAATAAAAAACATGTAACTTCCGGCTATAATTTTTCTTGGCACATCTTGGATTTTAAATCTCCATCGCCGATTAGTTTAATGAATGTGAAATCAAATAAGAGATTAGGTAGTTTGCTATTTTTTTCTACAAAATTCCATGTGTTGATCCTTCGTTTTGGGATATTTTAAACGTACCGAAATAAAAACAAAAAGCAGTTTTACATATGGATCATTGACAGAAATTAATCAGTAATCAAAAACCTTCTTCATTGATACAACTATACGTAAAATATCTTCAAGATAGCATTTAGGGGAAATTATTTTGATCTCATACGATTTATATCTCTAATTTATTTCCCGAAATCGATAGGAATCTGTACCCCTTCTGGAACTGATCCCCGTGTCCCTAGGTAAAACGATAAAAAGTTTGATGCTTTGTTCCAATCTGTCACGATTTTCACTTTAAGCAACTGGACTAAAAACAGAAGTGAACGAAATCAATCCTTACTTTTATCAAATTTATAAGGGCTCAGAATGGAGCAAGATTTTTTGACACTATTAAAAGTGGCGGAAGTAAACAAATCTTTCTCACAGCGTACCAGATCAGTGCAGCGTACCTGTGAGTTAGACCCCGTTTACACTGTCCCGGGACAATTTTGTACCGTTACGGTTCGCAAGTGTTTACACTGTCGCGGTTCCAAACTGTTCCTTTTGTGCTTTAGGCTATCTTGGGCGCACTTTATTTTCATCTCAAGCGAAGAGAACAAAGCTCAATGTTGATAGTCTAGATTCTAGAAGCACAAAGGAGTCTCCTTCTTCCATTTTTCCGTGAGAGAGTTTCGAGGCAAGTCCACACAAAGGGGAGCATTACCACCCGACGAGGGACTTTACCAGAGCAACTTTTCGTAGACCAGCCTTTTGTGTAGAATTCAAAACTGGATGTTGATCGGGCGGGAGAGGAGGATTTTCCGAGATACATGGGGTTTTGTCCAAAAATTGGAATGCACACTGTGAATCGACTGTCAGTGACAACCTGAGGCGGAACTTTATCAAACCAGTTTTTTCTAGACTAGTTTTGATGTAGAGTTCAAAAATTGATATCAATCGGGTGGGAGAGAATATTTTAGTGTGCTTCCACGTAATTGCCATGCAGTTTCTCCACAGCAACAACTACATCTCTGCTCAGTCTTCAACATTTTTCTATCTGCTGACTACTACGCTATGTGCACAGCATCTATCAGGGTCGATACATCCAACTTATTGTGAGGTCTTGCTTTTTTGACGTTGAATTACCATCATACTTCTAGGAAATGATATGCCCAGCCTTCATAAACTGATAGATAACAGAAATGGTAAAAACAGAAAGCCCTATTATATGATCTTTCAGCATATGCTCTCACCACCATCTAAAAGTAGCCCTTGTTTGCCTTCACGGATTTATAGGAAACGGTTCTGTACAGTATTTTCTTTGCTAAGGAAAAAGGGTCTTCTGGAACATCATAAAAACGACCAGGAGTTTCTAGCCAAGACTTGAAAAAGTACAAACGTTGGTTGCGTGGGGTAAACGACTTGGTGCTATGAAGGATGCAAGAGACAAGAAAACTGCAGATCTATCTTTATGCCTCTAGGCAGTTTAAGATTTATGAAGCACACCCAACGCGCCAGCTATATTACCAGCCTTTGGAGACCGAATAGAAGAGCTATATTCAGAAATAAAAAACGACTATTGCATCAGTTAGATTATTGTCGAAAAAGTCTAGATGATGCAGATAATGCGGACACTGAACAATTCAGTGACAGTGCAGAGACAGAAAATTTAACGACATGACAGTTTATGGTTTTGAAATTATCATCTGCACAATAGATGCTAATGTAAATCTGTTTCGGTTTCAGGTTTGAACGTTGTAGAGATAACTCGCACAACAACTTATTTCGATAATTCTTTTTTCCGAACCAGATGGTCCTAATTTCATCCCTCTCCCCAAGTCAAGAACCCAAGTGCTGAAAGCAGTGCTAAACTATGTCCACTGGAGATGATATTTTTTTGTTAAACATGCACGAGAGATACAAATTGATCTATTAATAGGACGCTCGGCGGTTTCATTCCAATACTTTGACAAAGCCTTCTGTATCTCGAAAAGCGGAGAAAGCCCTTCTTTGTGATGTGGCAAAGAATGCCATGTTGGTTAGCTTCTAGTATGGTCGGGCAGCTTGTATGGCCAACAAGTTAGCTGCACTTGGCTCGAATGGCTGTCCCTAATTGGATAACTTGTCCAATTGTAAACAAATATTTTGATTGGTTAAGCAAATTTCTCTGGAATGCTTTACAAAATTTCAAAGTTTTTAACTTTGCAAGATTCAATTTTGCAGCATGAAAGTTAGTTTTTGTCAGATGAAAGACCAACGCACATTATTCGTTGAATGATTTGTCACAAAAATAAAGCAGAGAACATTAAAAGTAAATGGAATTAATTTTACCGTGAAGAGACGTCCAGTGGAATCTACAGTTACAACTGTACCATCAGATCGCTCCATCTCTTCTTTCCGTGGCAGACGTGGTCGTGGGATGCTATCTCTACACATATCGATGACAACAATATCTTCCCCTTCTCTTGCAGCAATTCCGCAGTTACAAGCAACCTGGGCGCACTGCCATGTCCTTATGTGAATCTTGGCGAACCAGAAGCAGAATGCTTACAAATATTATTCATATTTCAGGGTCTTTGCATGAAACTAAAGCAAATTTTTTAATAGTCAGGTGCCTAGACAAAGACAAAGGGAAGTACATGGCCCTCACTCACCATCAATTAAATTTCATTATTTATAATCGATTACTTAACTATTGAATCTTTAAGGGGCTCGCTCATAGATATTTTTTTTGTGTGTTTCATACCGGAAAAGGGTTTCTTCTGATTTGCGATAATTTACAACATTCAATTTATAAGTTTACAACATTCAAATCTGCATACAAGATTCTTAATATTTCCATTTGAGCTCAGATGGGCTTTTATTTACTAATATAGGTTTTTATCATTCCTGTTTCAAGTTATCTCGTATCAGTAATGGAAGGGTGGTCATTGTCATTAATCAGATCTTTGTGCCTCTGTCTCCAAGTTTATCTTCACAGCTTAGTTTGAAATGATGGTTATGCCTAAAAAGATTTTCTCTTACCTCAAATGCATTGTTCGTAGTTCTAACCATTTGATAATCTCCTACTTGGTAATGGTGGTAATATCTAAAAGACATTTGTCATAATAGGCCTAAAACACATTGAATATGGCTCTGAAAAAGGCAACATTTGAGTAAACTAAAGCTTTTTCATCTGACACTCTTCAGAGTCTATAACGTCAGAACATAGATTCATTGTCGTCGTCGCATTCGCCAGCTTCTTGTCACAGTCTGGGACCTAAGTGTCGCCTCAGATATGAAACGGCTATCTGGTCGAGTAATGTATTTGCAAGTATTGTGAATGCAAGTGTCTCGAATACCAAAGCAAGAAATTTTTTGATAAAAAAAGAGATCTGCAAGGTACTAAATAAAGGGCACGTGTCCGTATTCAGAGAAAATAAGTAAATAGCTACTTTAGAATTTGTGTAAATAACTGAATAAATGAGTAAATAACTTAAGACTTACTGGGAGCCGAATGTTCTTATATGGGGATCGCCAGTAGAATAGCAGAATCCCCACCTCTTGTCACTTGTAATAACCTTCAAAATAATACAAAAACTCACATCTATGGTCGGTCAAGATAATGGCATACCGTAAATCCTCGAATTAGCCCCCTGGGGGCTTATTTATTTTTGATATTTTTGGACGAGGGTTTATTCGAGGGAGGCTTATACGAGGGAGGGGGCTTATAAGATAATTTTAGACAATAAGAAGACATTATTAAAAGACTTTGTTTATTTCAGTAGGAATTTCTTTATGAGCATTTAATTAATTACTACCAAAAGTACGAATTTGTCGTGGTATTCAATAAAACGCCATAGGCAATCTCGGATGGCAAAAACTGTCAAATTGAGGGGTCCAATGCGAGAATATACTATAGCAGTGGGGGCTTATTCGAGGGGGGCTTATTGGAAATTTGTAGTTCTAGGGTGGGGGCTTATTCGAGGGGAGGGGGCTTTTTCAAGGGGGGGGGGGGCAATTCGAGGATTTACGGTATTAGAAAAAAAGAAACCGCATATCTTCGTTTGTTGGCATTAGCCTTATTTCGATCCACAGAAGCCAAAATCTTTTCGAAATTTGTTGCGTTTTCAACTCATTAAGAGTCACATTTTTATAAAGCTTGGAATTTAAGTCAAATTGTACTATGAAAATTAAAAGAATTTATTTACTTTCTCTGTTATCAAACTTGGTCAAATTTTTTTATAATACCTGAATGTCTGAAATTTTTTTATGAGATACCCAGCTCTCCATTGCACCAAAGTTGTTGACAGTAAGGCTAATAAAACTGTGTTCAGTGGGTCGTTCAACCATCTTTTCAGGAACTGATAAATGCAACGTTTTATGTTGTGGGCTATTTTTTTGAAACAATCTCAAAAAGCAGGTTTCTTCTGACTCCACTTTTCCATTATTCATATCTATTCTAATGCCACACGAATCAAAATTAGGTTTGCATAAAATTGGTATGGTAGCTTCAACCAATATGACATCGTCTTTTCTTCCTTCTACCAGATGAATTGTTCTGTTCCGAACCTAGAAATGCAATTGAAGTAGCATTTTTATTTACACATTTTGGAAGGATTTTACACGGATAGCGTAGGAAAGATATATTGAAACAATCATCTTAATTCCTTAACTGAATTTTACTTCCATATTAATCCCTTAACACACGATTTGATTCCAGAGATTTCAATTCAGTGAATGTAAAACCATGCAATTGTAAGCAAACATTTTACATAGGAACACATTAGCGTCCGCGGCTTTTTGGATAAGATACGAGAGACAACACATGATTACATCTACTCCCTTTGATTTCTATCACAGACTGACGCTAATATTAAAGCTATTAAAATCAAGAATGTGTACGTATTTAATTGCAAACAACACAAGTTACAGAACACCGTAAACAATAATTAACAATAAAAAAAGCGGCTAAACGCAGGACTTCCGGGTAATATAATGCCTTCGTAAACGGAGCTTGGAACCAAAAACTGTGAATGCATGTATCGAGAAAGAGCACGCACAAAATATACTCAGAGAGTAATCAATATCTAATGGAATTTAAGACGTTTAGATGGAATACTTCACTCACTCGTATGCCCGCAAAGAAATGATTGCTCTTTGTGAGTGGACTTGTGTTGCGTGGCGAATGTTGGTACCAACTCTGTACTGTACAGAAGAACTGAAAAGAAAAGAAAGGCCTATAATTAATCGTTGAGAAAAAGAATAACTATAAACAGAGCATTTTTTAACAGTGTAACTACTGGGTAAATTTAACAGTGTAACCCCAGTAGACTCAAGGTCTTCCCCAGTAGTTTGGGCCAAAATCACAGAATTTCCCCAGTAGTTTGGGCCCCTGGTAATTTCCACTGACCTCCGCTGTTTTTTTAAAATCAACTTTTAGATGAAATTATCTGTATTTCTTGACTTTGTACCTTCATGTATTTTTTTGCAGTTTATGAATTAGATATACAGTTGACATCCACTATCTCGAACTCTGAAGGGAAACGAAAAATTGTTCGAGATAGCGAATGTTCGGGTTATCGGATGACCTCAAAAAATCCAATTTTTTTCAAATTTGGAAGGTTTGACAGGCAGCAATAAAGGATATGTAGTCACTAATACAAAATAACAAGCCAAACTAAATAATTAAGGAAAATTAGCATCTAATATCATTTGTTTTCTCTTTCTAACCAGTTCCTTCTCTACAACACCATTCATTTCATTCATTTTAACAAAATGCTCACAGAGCACTTCTCCATTCTCTGAGAATAAGAAATATATTGATATTATCTCCATCGCATCTCTTATTTCGTCCGTTGTTGGCTTTGTCAAAGGGTTGTCGTTGCTTTCTTGGCTGTCCTCTTGGTTGTCCTTGTGGCTGTCTTCTTTGCTGTCCTCAATTTCATCAACTTCTTCACCAATTAGCTCAGCTATGATTTCATCTTCAGTTGGCAATGCTGCTCTTGCTAAGATTTGGTCGTCGCAGTCAATAAATTTCCCTGCACTTGTGTTGGCTGGAGCACTTTCTCGATCTCTATTTTGCAGTTTCGTCAATTCTTCCACCAAGTCTTTAAAAGGGTCATCTTCATCTGATGCTGTTTGATGTTGATTTTCGGAAGAAAGGCCAGCTTTGGAAAAGCAGTTAGCGATTGTCGTTTCAGATACCAGAGACCACGATGCGGCTGACATGTCAATTGCATCCAAAATGCTAATTTTTTGTAGAGACTTTTGTTGATTAATTGTTCTGATGTATTTCTGCACCAAAACTGTTCGGTACTTTACTTTTAAACTTCGGATTACGTCTTGATCCATTGGCTGTGTCTTAGATGTTGTGTTTGGCGGCAGGAACACAAGCTTGATTGCTTTCAGGTTTTCTACTTCTGGATGTGCTGGACAGTTGTTGACAACAAGAGCAACCTTCCGTTTCTGTGCCAGAAATTTTTTGTCCAGTTCTTCTACCCATTCTTGAAACAACTCACCACTCATCCAACTTTTTTCTGTTGTCTATAACGGCATGGCAAAGACCTAATCCCATTGAAGAATCTAGGCTTTGATTTTCCAATTACAAACATGGGAAGCTTTTCTCCAACAGCACTGGTATCTGCCATTCCAGTCAGGCGGACTTTGCTGTGCGTACCTCCAATGCAACTTTCAGACTTCAAATGCATTGACTTGTCAGGCATACACTGATATAACAGTCCAAACTCATCTGCAATATAAATATCTTAAAGTTTGTACTGTGACAGCAGGGTGGTCTCATTCCATGGTGCTACCATTTCTGTAGTGATTAAACTCGCTTCACCAGAAATCTTCTTGAATGTGACGCTGTATCGCTTTTTCCAACGACGAATCCAACCACCTGACGCTTGAAAGTCGTATAACCCCGCTTCCTTTGCGTAGAACTTTACCTTTTCTTAAAAAACAGCGCCTCCAATATGTACGTCTTGATTTCTAACAGAAAGAAACCACTGGAAAATTGCCTTGTTTAAGCTTTCATGGTTTTTGCCTCTTGCTTTTCTGCGCTCTGGATTTCTTGCTTGGAAGTCGTCAAAAATTTTTTGTTTGTTTTTCATCCATGTTGAAAGTGTATTCTTGGGAACCATGTACTTTTCCGCAACATTTTTATTAGATGCCTCTTTCTCTAACTCTTTTACTGCTTCCTACTTTTCTTTCAAAGTCTTCTTAGTAGCAGAACGTTTTGTAGCAGTCGCCATTGCTTCTTTGAACTCTCTGACTGTTTCTCAACTTGTTTGCTTGACCCGTACACGAGAAAGGAAATGAGCACTGCATTGGCTTCGCTTTCTCAAAAATTTTTCAAGACTTTCATTTTCAAACAATAGCCAAGCATAATACACGCATTTTATTTAGCAAGCAAGTGCTCTATAAACAAGTCAGAACTCGGATACGGAAAAATTTAAGAAATTCCTATCCTCCCGATTATTCTCATCCCCCCGTTTATTCGGTACTCGAGAGTACGAAAATCCTGTAAGCCATTCACTCTATAAACTGTGACGCAAATAATCTAAACCTGTTACTTTTGGTTAGTACCTTCATGTTAGCATACAGTGGTTTTAGAAGTATGGCAAGTGCAGCAAATAGAGTAACAACTGACGGTAATATTGTGAATGTTGAGGACCAGATTCCTATCGCGGTCGTTACAAGCATTGAAATGGATTCGTATATCAAAGGGTATCATGCTTATCAGGATAAATGGACACCGCAGATTGGCGAAAAACTGCAATAGAACCTGATAATATTATGGATAAGTATGCCGCTTATGTTTTAAAAAAACAATGTCATTGTTGGTCATCTACCAAAGGGAAAAAATGGGAAGCTTGCGAAAACAATCTTTTTTTCTTGAGAGCTATCAGTACAGTTATTGTCATGCAATTGTAAAAGGGTGATGACATGTACGTCCCTTGCACATTGATGATAGGAGGGTTGAAACGTTTTATTGTCAGACTGCAAGAACAGTTATCACTTACTTAATAAAACATTTAAATTGTACCATAACACTGTCTTTTTAATCTGTTAACTGTCATCTGCCGTTCAAACAGATTTTTTACTCGTATTTATAATTTTCTGACATAACCATAAACAAAAAAGTTGGAGATAGCGAACATTTTTCGTCCAGGGGAAACAGAAAACGGTTCGACATAAGGAATATTCGAAATAGCGACCAGTCGAGATAGTGAACGGTTTTTCTATACGTAACTCTAAAGCAAAACCAAGGGAAACAAAAATTGATTCGAAATAGCGAATGTTCGGGATAGCGGGCAGTCGAGATAGCAGATGTCAACTGTATATTGTATCGCCTACTGTATCGCTCTTTTCGTAAAAGTCATCGTCCAATAAAGAGGATGACTACATATCTCATTATCTTCAACTCAAATTTAGTCCTTCCTAACCATGCTATAACGTCATAGTATATAACTTTGATAAAAAACATTGCATATAGCTCTACAGCTATGCTGTGGTAATTAAACTGTTTACACATGCATATGGACATTCAGTTGTTTTATGTTCAACGCTTCAAGACACTGATACATATTGGCTGGCATCATCCCGTGACGCAGTGGTGTGGGGGTATCCAGGTGTAGAGGTGGATATGGTTTAAAGCCTAGAAATGCTCTGCCTGATGGCTTGACTGATGAGCTAGCAAGGCATCAAAATTACAAAGACAAGATATTCACAGATTTATGTATGTTTATATACATATTTATGCACTATATATAAACGTACAGAACAGTATATTTTATCTATATGAATATTGGCTTCTTTCCTTTTCCAACACTACTCAAACAACAAACTGAATCCTTCCCTGGGTATCATAGCCACATAAATTCATGAATGGAAATAGAAGATAGGGGCAGGAAGCGGAGAGGAATGGTTAGCCCAGAGCTACATTACATTCTTCTCAGGAAGACGCTCCTCCACTTCCCGCTCCTGTCTCTTTTTTATGTCCAGCCTTGAATTTCTGTGCTCGAATTTATGTGGCTTTAGTAGCCAGGGTAACTGGATCCCTGATCCCTTGACGGTTTAAGGTTGCGTGACAGCGTCCAGTGAGTACTGGCTGAAGTTGGCATTAGACGATATTTTCTTAATTTTTCCCTAGCTGTGCTTGTCTTTTTTCTATGGCTTCAAAGGCAGAGGCCCAGCCAGAGGCCTTGCCATAGGCTCAGCCAGAGGCGCATTCAGAGGCTCAGCCAAAATCCCAGGTAGTGGCCCAGCCAGAGGCCTTGCCATAGGCTCAGCCAGAGGCGCATTCAGAGGCTCAGCCAAAATCCCAGGTAGTGTTCCAGCCAGAGGCCTTGCCATAGGCTCAGCCAGAGGTGCAGTCAGAGGTTCAGCCAAAATCCCAGGTAGTGGCCCAGCCAGAGGCCTTGCCATAGGCTCAGCCAGAGGCGCATTCAGAGGCTCAGCCAAAATCCCAGGTAGTGGCCCAGCCAGAGGCCTTGCCATAGGTTCAGCCAGAGATTTTATCAGAAGCCCTGAAATAGGTTCAGCCAGAGGCTTCAATAGAGTTCCAGTTGGAGACCATGCCAGACGTCTAATCGGAGGCCTAGCCACAGGCACTGCCGATTATTTGTGTCCCTGCTTGATATGTCCAAAGAAATCTACATCCTTTGAAGACCTCAACTTATCTAACATCGAAGCAAAGTATTAGACGATGATTTGTCACATATGTTTTACATATAACTTTATAAACTGCAATACATGGTACAAGTTGTTAATGCCATAGATGAATTATTCCCAAACAACTGGATTTTCTTTCGCACTTGTAGTTGCACTCAAGCTGCAAAATTTAAATGCAATCATTATACCAGACCAACCAAAAGCAAATCACAACAAAGATTAAGAATACGATAGCATTGACTTTACGTTTGCTGATGATACTAGCAATGTAATAACTGACAAGCAACATAGGGAAACTAAAAAGTAAGAACTCTCTTTTAAAGTCAAACAAAGAAGTTTTAATTTCAATACAGAACAACTGAAGAATATTTTGTTGGTGCAGCTGGCAAAGATGAATGAAAGACATTTAGATATCTAGGAAGATTTTTAGACACCGAAAAGAGACCTAAATAGAAAATTAGGACTATCAATTGATACTTTTAACAAATATGAACGAAATTTCTGAAGCACACAGACATCCTTAATCTCATAATAAAAACTTTAACCAAAATAATGAAGAAATTCCTGATATCTTCCAAAGAAAGTGCTACTTAAAATGCTAAACACCTAATTAATGGATAAAATGAAAAAAGAAGAAATTTGAAGCAGATCACATCAGAAGCCAATCACAACCGAAATGAAGCAATGGTGAATAGCCTTGCTTGAGTCAGAAAGGGCACCACGTGAAAAGGTTGCCAGAAAGAGCACCAGTAAAGTTAGCTTTCAAATTCCACTTGAGAAAGCTAATGGCGAAGGGTCAGACAAATGAAAATAGACGAAAAGCCAATAAACAAAATAGTAGATGAACTTACTGAGGAAACTATGAGCAACTTGAAGGGAATCAAGCAGTGGCAACGCTACTGTCTCGAACAAGACCAAAGAGCCAATGATAAGAAAAATTTTGCTAGTCCTTTTCTCATTAAGCTTTACTCGCAACCAATCCCACGAGTTGTCACGGTACCCTTTATGCTAGTGCAAGGGCGGATCCAGATCAAATTTGAAGGAGAGGCAGTTGGTAGTGAGGGCGCTGTTAATTTTTCATAAATTGGTGACGAGTGTACGCTGTATACAACAGTTTCAGTCCCCAACCACTGACAGAAGGCTGCCCATTCACTTTTTAAGGGAATTTTCACAATAAGTGTTGTATACTTTGAGGTAATCCTTGAAGTAAATTAACCTATAAGTCTCAGAAACTTTTTCACCTGATTCTCATTCTTGAAAAGGGGCGCACAATTTCCAAAAAGGGGGCGCCAGACTTGCTTCAACTCGGTGAGGGAGGGGCAACTGCCCTTAGTTGCCCCCTCCTCTTTAAATCGACCACTGTGCTAGTGTCAAAAGTGTTATCTTGTGAGCTCAATCCCTCAAGTAAAGTAAACAATTATCAACAGCAACCCCTAAACAATCGCACTTTTATTTAGCCATCTTTATACAGCCTCTTTTTAAGAAGTTCTCTACATCCGTTAATCAGAGTTCTCTACATCCAGTATTTCGAAATCGTTAATTGTATTTCTCAGATAGCCCTGAAAAACTGTAATGTAAAATGTTCCTAATATGATACGAAAAACGAAGAACAGAGCGTTAAGTTGATATATCGACTGTTTACTTTTTTGAATACGATATTAGTGCATGGAGGTTTTATAGAAATTATTTTGTGCAAAAATTGTTGCGAATGAGACAGTATTCCCCGTAGCTTTTGCAAAAATCAATTGGAAAAATTGAAAAAGAACAATCATTTAGGAATTTTTAAACAAACGGATTGTTCGATAACTACCTGAGGTTAAAATGATAAAATTCCAAGTTCTCTAAGGTACAAGCATCTAAGTAAGGGCCGGTGTGTATAATGATTCAGTTCTTCTCCCTCGTTGCTTAGATTAAGACATACTTTGTGCTTTTAATCTTTGTAAAAAGTGAACCAAACTGTCAAAAATTGTGATCCAGTACTTTTCATGTCAACCAAAATTATCCACCAACGATAAAATAATAATGTTCTTATTTCAACATGATATCCCATCAGAAACCAAATTACAAGTTATGATTTAAAAAACTAATAATGGAAGACAAAAAATTAAGAAAAATTATTTAATAATATGATTCAATTGAATTTGACGTCTGAACTTCCTGGGAGTCGTGTTTTAATTCGGGTTTTTACTGAGCTCTTCAGGTGAGCTTTTAATTTTCGTTTGAATTGATAGAGCAGGGGAATCTCCCTTAGCTCTATGGGTATTTTGTTCCAAGCTTTAAGCCCAGAGAGGTGAAATCCTTTTTATATACTCTCAAGCTTAAATTTTGGGATGTCGAGATTTCTATTGTTTCTTGTGTTGTAACTGGAAATTTCAATCCTCTGATTATACTTGTTCCAGAGGATCTCAGGGCACTGCTTATTAACTATTTTGTGTGTCATGATAAATCTATCAAAAGAGATGATCTGATCAACGCTTAGCCATTCACTGTTCCAGGGGTCCTTTCGTTTGCCATTTTCAATAATTGAGAATGCCCTATCCTGTAGACGCTGAAGCGTTTGTAGCTTCGTGTTTGGCAGGCTACCCCCGGACAACATTCTCGTATCGGAATATTTAACCAGTGCATGATAAACCTCACATAGTTTGGATTGTGGAAGTACTTACTTTATTAATTACTTTTCCTTTCAGATATTTAAAGTGTTCCTTCCACTTGAGTTTGCCGTCTAAAATAATACCTAGAGATTTAGTTTTTTCACTCGTTTTATTTTTGTGCCATTAAGTGTCAGTGGAAGAGTTTCAATTTTCTTTTTTCTACGTGGATGACCGATAAGTTCTTTTAGGATTTGCATTTATTTTATGGATCTTCATCCACTCAGAAATAATTTACCAAACTGCAACCAAAAATTATGCAAAGATGTTAAGTTTTTGCGAGAATTTTCAAAGGGGCTGGGTCACGGGTTAGGCAGCGGGGCAATGTCATAGTGTTGATACTCATGGCTGAAGTGAATCAACCATAATAACTGGAGTGAGAATTGGTAGCACCGGAGAGAATCGCAGCGCATTGAGAAGATTCTAACGTCCTTTGTTACTAATAACGTCCTTTACTATTTTTCGTTGACAAAGCAATAAAGATCGAATTATACGTAAATCATTTCATTAATCAATCCATTGATCAGCAAAAACATGCGTTTTGTATGAACGCATGCGTGAAAAAATGAATGTAATTTTCAAACTTACTGTGTCGCCAAGCTTCATTCTTCCATTTTGTTCTAACACGCTCCATTTGATGACCATTTTTTGCTTAAAATTATTGCCTGTGCCCTCTATTCGAAATGTATTGTGTGAACTATCGTACCATAATATGTTGAAAATGTCAGAAACCATTGTTGCATCGGTGGTAAAATTGCAAACAAAGTGGAGGAGATTCGACTTCACAACGTAATGCACTCGTGGTGTTGAGAATACCGGGAATAGTTCTAAAAGCAGAAAAATTGATAAAAAAGATCTTTGATTAGTAAATACACTGGATTGCAAAGTTGTCCTAAAGATTTGTAACTTGAAAATTGCAACGCGATTGGTTTTTTCCTGTATTTTGAACAGTTTTAATGGAATAAATAACTTAAGTATAATATGCTAGAAGGATTTTACTAACTATTGCATTTTCCATTTATTGTGAATCCAGTTGTTGAACTTTCCCCAAAGGGGCATGGAATTTCACTTCCTGCAAAAAACGCAGTACATTGAGGAAAAGGCAAGTGCATTGACACAACCTTGAGATAATATATAAAACTCTGCTTAGTTAATATAAAACTCTTTTTACTAAGTATAAAACCCTGAAGACTTGATAGTAGGCGTAATTCTTGGCCATTAACCACCCAAATAAATGATTGTTACTTTATGCGTTTATTAGCTCGATTCTTGGTAATTCCAAGCACAAGTATTTCTCAAATACAATCCTTTCTTCATAGAACTGGATAACGCTTCAAATTTAAGAAATTTTGGATCATAGGTGACTTGATTCTATTTCTGTTTCGCACAGTACTTTAGCTTTGATATATATGGATTAAATGTGTGGCTTTAAAATTTGGCTTAAAATTTGGAGCTTAATTATAAAATCAAATTATTTCCGATGTCATATGGGCTGCTTAAGATTTTATTTATAGCTCGAAATGTAAAAGTTATTTTTCTGCTTTTTACAGTCTCAAAAAGGTTTCTTGCATTAATTCAAACTCCCTACAAGTCACAGAATCTAAAACTGGTACAGTTTCCTAAATCTAAAATCTAAAATCTAAGAAATAAAATCAAAAATCTTTAAGCTTTAAATCTTTAAAATTTGAAATCTAAAAATCTTTTTTGTCATTAAGCAAGATCGAATCAGATATGATTTGCCAAAATGGATTAAACTTCTCCATTGTGAGATAAAAAACCATATGCTAGCAGCATAAAAAACCATTTAAATTGGCAACAGAGAATTTGATCTTTTTCATTTGCAACCTTACAACAAAATTTGACATTTAGCTTTATTTACATGCCATCAATTTGCAAAATTAGTAGAATGTAATATTTTACAAAAAATCTTAGCAGAATGAAAAATTAGATCTTACCTGCACAATAAGATGCACATAACATCGGTCTTGTTAAGAAATAAATATAATATTCTTTTCCGTCTACTTGGCAGAATCTGGCCTTGATTCTTAAAGTCTCAAAGCAAGGAACACCATCGTTATCGTAACAGGCTTGCAAAGAGACTTCTCTATCTTTAGTTGTAGGTAAAGTACCCGATTTGATATAAATTGGGCGTCGAGTGCCTAGATTGATAGAAGAAAATCAAACATGCATTCATAGATGCCTAAGAATAAGTTATAGAAGACTGTTGTATATAGCAAGAGAAAAGTATTTGAAATGGGGAGCCAAAATGTTAAGATTATGAAAAGGTTTAGTAAAGACCGACACCATGGTGGTGATAATAAGACTTGTAAAATATGATATATTCTACAAATGGCCAGAATCTACATATCTTGGACAGATTTAACCAAAACAACATTATAAAGCCTTTTATGATCTGCAATTAAATCTATTTTAAGGTTGACATTTCAGATGGAAGTTTATTTTGATCTGGAGGAAAAGAGGGGACCACTTCCATCGTTTGAAGTAGACATCAAACGAAAACAAAGAAAAAATATAACTCTATTATTGCTAAGCAAGACAAATACCCGGAGAAGTACAAAGTTGGATAGCTCTGACAATTAGATTATTTTGCTTTGAAATATTATCCCCCTGGTAAACCAATTATCGCCACCGGTAGTAATAGGGTTAAGAGATAAAGAATTTCATGAAACTATTGAAAGTTGTGTTTTTTTTTTCTTGAGAGTTAGGAATATATTTTGAATTAGGAATTATTTATCTTAACTATCAAAGTAGCATTAGAGAAACTGTTCAAAAGAAGAAGCTTGTCAATTGTAACATAAAATATATCAATACTTAAGTGCTCAAACTTGTTTTACAAGGCATTGTAGAAGAGAAAAGTACGAAACAGAGATTCTCAGTCGTTCAACACGGCTGTGCTTCAAAGTTAAAAAGCTATAGATAATTATTACCTGGCTATTGAGGTGCTAATATTGTTTAACAATAGCCTTGAATAGACAATAATGTGCTGAATTTTAGCACTGATGCAGTTGAAATTCAACATACCACAAAATCCAGGTGAGATACGCTGATGCCGAATCTTTCCTCCGGCTTTGCTGGTAAAGCGGTACCAACCACTTGCCAAATGTGTGTCACAACGTGGAGTATGTGTTGCAACCATTTGATGTCTTGTGCTACGTTGCCAGACATTTTCTTCTAGGTAACTTTGACAAGGATCCGCGACTGAAATGAAGGTACCGACTCTTTTCAATGCTAATAAAATGAAATTTTATTAGAGTTAATTTTACGAGGGATGTCGTAGAATTTGATTTCGCTAGGGGGTTCTTATTTTAGCTTATTTGTATAATTCTCATTCGGTGTTTGAGTCTTTATGTGCTTCTTTGAAGCCATTGGGAATAATAGAGAAGAAGGAGTTCTGTAGTTTGGGCTTCTGCACGAAAATGTGGATCCCTTGACTCAGATGGGTGTATTTAATTGCATTGGGTCGGGATTATCGTGCTTACTTCCTATGCTGCTTCCACGCTGTTTGCTTCTCGCCACTGTGTTTGGCTCAGGCTTGCTGGTGAAGAGATGACTAACGATGTACGAGTACCTCTACTGGCTACCAGATATGTTTACCATACCAGGCTGTTTTAGAAATGCTCTGAGGTCTATAGCTTGGTCTCTTGCAGTAAAATTTAATACTCGTGTGTATATAAGCAGTCTAACTTCTTCCAACATACACTTTGTCGCCTCGTTCTTGCGCTTTCCTAGCAGATAATTTCCAGTCGGAATAAATTTGCAACAGTTTTGGGCTACAATTTCGCAATCATTTATTTGCCGAAAAAAATTTACTTGAGTGGCAAGTTTAATTGTTGCTCAAGCCTAGCGTACACTAGCGATTTTTGTCGCCAGCGACGGCGATTTTTGTCGCTGGCGACTAAATGTTTTCCCCGGCACACTTGCGATCTTTTCTGCCTTGGCCAATGACTTTTGGTCTCCACCTCGTAATGAGCCTCGATAGAAATGACCAGAAATTAAGAATCAAATTTTTATAACCCATGCATGTGCCTGGACATCCTCAAAAATTACGGGATGGGAAAATTTAGACAAAAACAATGAAAAATATTGCCAGCTTTGATTTAACCAGGCCACATTTAATGGCAAAAAATTAGGCCCAAAATTGTAGATTTAGCTTGGCCTAAATTAAGCTACTTATTTAATTGTCTTTCCTTTTTTTACTGAAGAGAACCCAACACATGGGTTTTATGCACAATTTGTTTGTTATCTATTTTACTGTTAGTTGCTAGTAGATAGTAAAACCTACATCGTACGAGATTTTTCGCTTTATAGGCAACCCATACTGCTAAAAGGATATATTAATAGAAGTGCAGTTGTTAGTGCAATGAGAGAGAAATCTTGTTCGTGTTTATCCAAATACGTTTACAAATAATTGAGAGCAGTAGTACCCGCTCGTGGCACTAAGAGCAGCTTTTGCAGACTCAGCCACGGCTGCAGCTTTTGCCGTCCTATCGTCGTATTGTCGAAACGAAAAAAAAATTCCCGCGCCACTAATCGACTAATAAATCATCTTAATGCGTTGTCCAAGAGAACTATTCCTGTGACCTCCATCTTGTCAATATTCTTAATAATCAACACACTTTCCACGTGCCTTGAAAACACTTTATGATAGGCTGATCAACAAAAATTTGTTTTTGCGCCCCGCCAACTTGCGATTTTCAGTTTTTAGTCGCTGGCGACAAAAATCCTGTGATGTTTTTCCCCGCAGACTAGCGATTTTAGTCGCCAGCGACAAAAATCGCCGTCGCTGACAACAAAAATCGCTAGTGTGCGCTAGGCTTTAATAACATTTATTCTGACTTGTGCCACGTATTCTACCTTTGAACTATTCTCTATTACGAACGACCAGGTGTAGTTGAGAGATATTCCGGCAAGAAATTAAATGAATTATTAACTTTAGACGCCTTTCTTTAGCTTTCCATCATTATTTATGCCTTTATATAAGATATGAAATGTAAGCAGCGCTACTATTCTTATAATGAAGGTTGTTGGGACAAAGTGCTGTTGTAACAACGCTTTTGTTGCACTTTTTCTTGAAAGTTTTTTTTTCAGAATAAGGCCTTTATAAGAAGATTTATCGGCTCAGTTACATATTGTAAGACAATTTTTTAGGAGGCCTAGTGTTTGTTATATTTAGTATTTTGTTGCCTTGTTCGATCTAAAGACTTGTCCATTTTTGCTCAGTTTGCCTAAAAATTTGGCGCAGATTATTTTGCTTTAAATATTTTCGTTACTCCTGATGCTGCTGGTAGCTCGGGTACTTATGCATTTCGTAACCGTGAACGCTTCGCGGATGTGTGGCCCGAGCATAGAAAAGTTGTTCAGTATTGTGCACAAGGAAATAATACCTCCTAAAAATGTCACGTTTTCATAAGTTTCTCAATTCAGCAACGAGATTGTTGCACTTAAAGTATTATCCTTTTGGAATTGTTGTTGCCAGTGCTCCTCAGATTAAAACATTTTTAATGTTTTGCTGGTGATTCTTTGCATGCTACTGAATCAACTCTTTTCATTGTTGTGTCAGTTCCTTAAATGATTGGTGTGAACCATCTTGTACTGGAAATTCCTTTTTGGCCGCATTATATCTGCCGCAAGATCACACTTTTAATATGCATGGTTGCTTAGAGCCTTTGAATACCCATAGTTATAAAGCGGATATTTTGAATTGAACTAGACTTTAAGCTGCCTATCACCCCCAATAATGAGTTAGGTATTCCTCTTAAAGGGAGGTTGTTGCTAAGGCAAGTAACTAATTTAGCAATGTAGGATATGAAGTTCAGCACTTCGTGAGAGTAAATCATAGATGATTTTCTTTGATCATAGTCTCTTTTCTTATGAATGTGCTTTGATTTGTTAAACGACGGGAAATTTTGCGTTATTGATCCATCTTCGTATTCTCTATAGCTCCTGTTCAAAATCATCCGAACTGTCAACTGTAGGATTAAAATTTTCTATAAAAATGTTCGACTAAATGATCCATCAATAAATTCTCCTGAAGAAATACACCGCTCAATGCATAAATCATGAGAACAAAGATGTTAGGGTTAAACCTCGCAATATAATTTTAACAAAGCTTTTCTGCACCATGCTAAAATGCTAATGTTCTCGTCTGTCAGTAGAGGCGATGTATGATCAATAAGGCCAATAATTTTACAGGGGTCAGTATGAGAAATATTTTAGGGTCCAGGCGATGTATGGGTTTTAAGACTGACTTCCACTGACTTCCACTGACTTACCACTGACTTACCACTCAGATTGCAGCCAAGACAATACACTCCTGCACAGCAATTTTACCTCTCAGTCTCAGGTAAACAAACTAGGTTCTGGATACAGTATTGGAATTTTAAAGCCAGTCAAGTCACTTGTTGGCACGATTTATAAAAAGATACTTAAAAGAATTTAAAAAAATATCAAGGCCACAGAAAAATGCTTGTTGCTGTTGTTGGTTTAGGCTAAAGGGACAAGCAGCTCAACATTTAAGCCCCCTGGAAAAGGCTGGATCTAGCAGAAGAAAAATTAATTTTACAGGAAGGTATGGTCTTACCTTTGAAAGACGCAATATTTATCAAGTAATACTGGTAAAAGTTAGAGAGATAATTTAATTGGTTGTGGCGGGAAATTTAAGTGTGGACAGCAACAACAACAACACGTATTACTGAATTGATCTGAAAAAATGGAAAAAGACCTGAAAACCTTTATCGATGTAACTTTCTTGCTGGGTTTGCTGCTTAACTGACTGCTTAAAACACTATCCTAAGCTTGAGATTTCTGTTTCAAATCAATTTCTTGGTGGGTTGGGCAAGGTTTAACAAAGGATCAAGAACAAAATATTTTGTAGAAAAGCTTGTTTACAGCAAAAAGTGTTGGTATGCCCCCTTACACCCCACTTTTTGTTTATCTAAACTTGCATGTATTCAAATAGTTAAGAAAGTACCAAAATACATTAGATTGGAACTATACCTCAAAAGCCATTTTGTTATTTTTAACTTTAAAGAAATATTTGAATGGTCAAAATGTTCTTAGGTTTCTATCCTTTACTTTATCAAGGCTGAAACAACATTCAAGATTTATTCAATTAACAGGAAATATTTAATCAATAACCTTATTTAATCAACATCTACATTTACTCATCATCTCAAAAACTATTCCTGTCAGAAAACTGTGTAGTCATAACTGTTATCTAGACAAGATAAGAAACACTTATGGAAGTTTGCAACTGATATCTTTAGTGCCACAACTTATATAAGATACATACCAACAGGAGGGCGAGGGGCTACATCAACCCAAGGCTTCAGCATACCTATGTAGAATGTAAAATATAAATTGTTGGTTAGGTTCAAGGAAAATGGAAACTGCCTGTACAATTAATTCTCTTTAACTGTCAGTAGAAAGTTGACATGTGTCATCCATTGAAGGCTTATTGTAATTTGCGAAATTTCGCCGAAATTTCGTACGAAATTTCGTTACATGAAATCCACCTTTTATACCTGAAATCGAAGCATAAACCAATTGAAAGTGATATATAAACCTTACATTCCTTGTCTACCATCATAAGAACGCATATTTATTGCATTAAAGCGACATGTTTCTTCTCAGTCTCCAGCGGTAGAAGCCATGCTTTCCGAGCCCATCCCAAAGAAGACGGGGGTTTAGTACATAGTATCTGGTTAGCGAGACACAATGTCAATGCCGCTGTGACTGCAACAGAGGAGACAAAGTGTAATGAACAATTAGGCTGTCATTTGCGAATGCAACCTTTCAATCGTTCCAAAATTATCAACAAAGTATTTACGAGAGGACTGTCCAAAATAAATTTTTGCAGTGGAAAAGAGCTTAAGTCATATTGTATGCTTATTTTAGTTAGAATTAGGATCCAAAAGATTACCATCATCCACGGGAGAATCAAATATAGCAAAATCCTCGCTTTAAACTGCGTTTTAAAAAATTAGTAATTTGCGAAATTTCGCAAAATACAGTTTTTTTACAACTACTCAAATGGAGCCGTATCAACATAAATCACGTCAGTAGGGTATGATGTGTCTACAAAATGAAGGAACAAGTCGCCATTGCCATTAACAATGTATGCCCTGTTGCTGTTTAGTCCTGCTTTAGAGATTTTAGGTTTGACTTTCGGCCCTTAGGAAATCGACCGAATTTTCATGTGATAAAGATCATATCAGTTCGGAAAAGAATAGAAAACGACTTTACGATCAAAAGGGAAAACAATTACAGCAAAATCCTCGCTTTAAACTGCGTTTTAAAAAATTAGTAATTTGCGAAATTTCGCAAAATACAGTTTTTTTACAACTACTCAAATGGGGCCGTATCAACATAAATCACGTCAGTAGGGTATGATGTGTCTACAAAATGAAGGAACAAGTCGCCATTGCCATTAACAATGTATGCCCTGTTGCTGTTTAGTCCTGCTTTAGAGATTTTAGGTTTGACTCTCGACCCTTAGGAAATCGACCAAATTTTCATGTGATAAAGGTCATATCATTTTGGAAAAGAATAGAAAACGACTTTACGATCAAAAGGGAACACAATTACAGCAAAATCCTCGCTTTAAACTGCGTTTTAAAAAATTAGTAATTTGCGAAATTTCGCAAAATACAGTTTTTTTACAACTACTCAAATGGGGCCGTATCAACATAAATCACGTCAGTAGGGTATGATGTGTCTACAAAATGAAGGAACAAGTCGCCATTGCCATTAACAATGTATGCCCTGTTGCTGTTTAGTCCTGCTTTAGAGACTTTAGGTTTGACTCTCGGCCGAAATCGACCGAATTTTCATGTGATAAAGATCATATCAGTTCGGAAAAGAATAGAAAACGACTTTACGATCAAAAGGGAAAACAATTACAGCAAAATCCTCGCTTTAAACCCTTTAACTGCGTTTACAAAATTAGTAATTTGCGAAATTTCGCAAAATACAGTTTTTTTTACAACTACTCAAATGGGCCGTATCAACATGAAAATCACGTCAGTAGGGTATTAATGTGTCTACAAAATGAGGGAAAAGTCGTTTATAGGATAAAGCCCCATTGAGTAGTTGTAAAAAACTGTATTTTGCGAAATTTCGCAAATTACTAATTTTTTAAAACGCAGTTTAAAGCGAGGGTTTTGCTTAAGTTGTTTTCCCTTTTGATCGTAAAGTCGTTTTCAATTCTTTTCCGAACTGATATGATCTTTATCACATGAAAATTCGGTCGATTTCCTAAGGGCCGAGATCAAACCTAAAATCTCTAAAGCAGGACCTAACAAGCAACAGGGCTACATTGTTAATGGCAATGGCGACTTGTTCCTTCATTTTGTAGACACATCATACCCTACTGACGTGATTTATGTTGATACGGCCCCATTTGAGTAGTTGTAAAAAACTGTATTTTGCGAAATTTCGCAAATTACTAAATTTTTTTAAAACGCAGTTTAAAGCGATATTTGCTGTAATTGTTTTCCCTTTTGATCGTAAAGTCGTTTTCTATTCTTTTTCGAACTGATATGATCTTTATCACATGAAAATTCGTCGATTTCCTAAGGCCGAGAGTCAAACCTAAAATCTCTAAAGCAGGACTAAACAGCAACAGGCATACATTGTTAATGGCAATGGCGACTTGTCTCTTCATTTTGTAGATACATAATACCCTACTGACGTGATTTATGGTGATACGGCTCCATTTGAGTAGTTGTAAAAAAACTGTATTTTGCGAAATTTCGCAAATTACTAATTTTTAAAAACTGCAGTTTAAAGCGAGGATTTTGCTATATTTGATTCTCCCGTGGATGATGGTAATCTTTTGGATCCTAATTCTAACTAAAATACGCATACAATATGACTTAAGCTGTTTCCACTGCAAAAAATTATTTTTGACAGACCTCTCGTAAATACTTTGTTGATAATTTTTGACGATTGAAAGGTTGCCATTCGCAAATGACAGCCTAACTGTTCATTACACTTTGTCTTCCTCTGTTGCCAGTCACAGCGGCATTGACATTGTGTTCTCGCTAACCAGATAACTATGTACTAAACCCCGTCTTCTTTGGGACGGCTCGGAAAGCATGGGCTTCTACCGCTGGAGACTGAGAAGAAAACATGTCGCTTTAACTGCAATTAAATATGCGTTCTTATGATGGAGACAAGGAATGAAGTTTATATATCACTTTCAATTGGTTTATGCTTCGATTTCACGGTATAAAAGGTGGATTTTCATGTAAACGAAATTTCGTACGAAATTTCGGCGAATATTCGCAAATTACAATAAGCCTCCATTGAAAGCATAATATCTGCTGAACTTTATCTTCACTCTGAATTTTATGCCTTCCACTCCCATCTAGCAACCACTTCTTGTTAATGAGAGATCTTCTGCTCTCTTGGACTTTCTTTTCGCATTGCAATGAGGCTAGGATC
>NW_027020218.1:0-11162 GCF_013076305.1 Rhopilema esculentum | reverse complement strand
GCAGAAGTTGCACTTTGAGAAAGCTGCAAGTTTTTTATCAAAAGTTGGTCCCAACTCTGCAATCTGCTCATCGCCTGCCTTCACATATAACACCGACAGAACCAGGATAAACACAGCACTGATCTCTTACTTGGACTCGCAAAATATTAAGGTCTTGTGCAGGTGCACAAGACAGTGTAGGTACACGAATCCTAATGAAAGCCAGCCAACCATCAAAGACAACATAGGTTCAGCTTGCGATATCCCAGACTGTCCGATGGGTGATTTGGTTAGTCACGTAAAGTCTCTATTTAAAACTTGTCCTCAATTCTTTTCTTTTCAAATTAGCATTGCTGCTATCCTCTGCAATCTAAGACGCTGCTCGCAAGACAAAGACGCCTGCAGCACAGCAAAACTGGAAAGATTCGTATCCGACAGCTTTAACATAGGTAGAACGAGATTCTACCAGCTTTGCAATGTTGGTGAGATAACCAGAATAGCCCCGCAGTTAAAAGATGTGAATCCTTCCAAACATAACACGTGTTTTTGGGAGGTCTTTTCAAATTTGGGAGCTGTGATAAAAAAACTCGACGATCCTCAAGGTAAACAGTTTGTGATGTTGTATTGGAAGATTCGGGTGCTTGCCGTGTGTAAACTGTTAAACTATCCGCTAGATATCCTGGAGCAGTGGCTTCTGAAGACAAAGTCTGACTCCAAAGAACTGGAAAAGATTTTCCAAGAGAAGAAGCTCTTTACTGACAGCCAAGTGGAAAGCTGGAAAGAGGAGAACATTATTTTGTAAAAACTCATTTTATTAATTTTCATATTATTAAATAATCATTTGCAAAAATGACATTTTATTAAACAGAACTAATGGTCGTCAGCATCACTTAAGCAAGGGTACATGAACCTAGGGTTTAAGAACTTTCTTGCAGAAATTTGCCTTTTCAATTCTGCAAACTTTACACTTCTGTTAAGCCAAGCAATCTGGTATAAGCTCATTTTTGTGGGACGTAACTAATTAATTAAGATGTATTTTTACCAAAAGAACCAAAAAGGTAACAGAAAATTGAATTGTTGAAATAGAACTATGTTAAATATATGTTAGATATTATGTTAAATATCAGCTGTTATTATGAAACAGTTCTTGCTATAATTTGTGTGTCAAGCAGTGGTTGATTACTACAAATTTATGCATCAAATGTGGTATTAATTTAGTGTTCCTTGATCTAGAATAGACAGATTATGTTTGAAATCATGTTAAACTGGGGTTAAAGGAAAATACCTATAGAGCATCTGTGAATGTGAAGGCTGTTTACAAGTAAATTCACTATGTGGAAAAGCTCAGAAAAGTCAAATAGGTGCTTATCGTAATCATAGCGGGGCACAATGTTAGTCGCCCCGGTATGTGCAAATCACATTGATAAAAGAATGCAACCCATAATTAAAATTAGATTGGGAATACAATATAGAAGGATGGTTATCCCACCCCTTTTGTATCAAGATCATATTATGTTTGCATCTATATCTATAGAGAAAATGCAGCAATTTATGAATATAAATTAGGAACCTCAAAAACAAAATCTTATAAACTTAATCATTGATAACAGTATAAGAAGAAAATGACTTCTAAGAACAAACATGGTAAGGACTAAAGTACCCATATTAGGAGATATTCACTTAGGAGATATAGAGAAATGCATAAACACTACAAAAGTGAATAGAAACTAATTAAAAGATAGAAACAAATTAAAAGATAGAAACAAATCTTACCACAATATCGGTTGATCATAAATCTAGATTAGGCACACAGCAACAGCTAGGTAGATTGAGATTCAGTCTGTGTCTACAATTTCAAACAAGTCTTTTTAGTGTAGTGAAATCATGAAATAATGAAATATGCTCAATAATTTAATGTTCCTTGAGCTAGAAAAGACAGATTATGTTTGAAATCATGTCTACCATATTTAATTTAAACTGGGGTTAAAGGAAAATACCTATAGAGCATCTGT
The DNA here is from genome assembly GCF_013076305.1 of Rhopilema esculentum. The sequence continues at coordinate 9,171 of NW_027020218.1, read as the reverse complement.
GAATTGAACAAAGAAGGCTGTTTACAAGTAAATTCACTATGTGGAAAAGCTCAGAAAAGTCAAATAGGTGCTTATCGTAATCGTATCCGGGCACAATGTTAGTCGCCCCGGTATGTGCAAATCACATTGATAAAAGAATGCAACCCATAATTAAAATTAGATTGGGAATACAATATAGAAGGATGGTTATCCCACCCCTATTGTATCAAGATCATATTATGTTTGCATCTATATCTATAGAGAAAATGCAGCAATTTATGAATATAAATTAGGAACCTCAAAAACAAAATCTTGTAAACTTAATCATTGATAACAGTATAAGAAGAAAATGACTTCTAAGAACAAACATGGTAAGGACTAAAGTACCCATATTAGGAGATATTTACTTAGGAGATATAGAGAAATGCATAAACACTACAAAAGTGAATAGAAACTAATTAAAAGATAGAAAAAAATCTTACCACAATATTGGTTGACCATAATTCTAGATTAGGCACACAGCAACAGCTAGGTAGATTGAGATTCAGTCTGTGTCTACAATTTCAAACAAGTCTTTTTAGTGTGGTGAAATCATGAAATAATGAAATATGCTAAATAATTTAATGTTCCTTGAGCTAGAAAGGACAGATTATGTTTGAAATAATGTTAAACTGGGGTTAAAGGAAAATACCTATAGAGCATCTGTGAATGTGAAGGCTGTTTACAAGTGAATTCATTATGTGAAAAAGCTCAGAAAAGTCAAATAGGTGCTTATCGTAATCGTATCCAGGCACAATGTTAGTCGCCCCGGTATGTGCAAATCACATTGATAAAAGAATGCAACCCATAATTGAAATTAGATTGGGAATACAATATAGAAGGATGGTTATCCCACCCCTATTGTATCAAGATCATATTATGTTTGCATCTATATCTATAGAGAAAATGCAGCAATTTATGAATATAAATTAGGAACCTCAAAAACAAAATCTTATAAACTTAATCATTGATAACAGTATATGAAGAAAATGACTTCTAAGAACAAACATGGTAAGGACTAAAGTACCCATATTAGGAGATATTTACTTAGGAGATATAGAGAAATGCATAAACACTACAAAAGTGAATAGAAACAAATTAAAAAATAGAAACAAATTAAAAGATAGAAACAAATCTTACCACAATATTGGTTGACCATAATTCTAGATTAGGCACACAGCAACAGCTAGGTAGATTGAGATTCAGTCTGTGTCTACAATTTCAAACAAGTCTTTTTAGTGTGGTGAAATCATGAAATAATGAAATATGCTCAATAATTTAATGTTCCTTGAGCTAGAAAAGACAGATTATGTTTGAAATCATGTCTACCATATTTAATTTAAACTGGGGTTAAAGGAAAATACCTGTTTAATCAAATGTCATAATCAAATGTCATTTCGAGTCATCTTGAGCTCACTACACAAGTGGAAATTAGGACGACAGCTAACATTCTCAAGAGGTCCTTGAAAAAATATGAATCTCTGGCAATCATCTAACATCTCACAAGTTTCACTCACTCTGAAGTACAATTTTCTCGCTTCTGTAAGAAAATGTCTCCACTGCTGCTTCCCAACAACAAAGATGGCCTTTGACATGAAAGGGAGGTCCCTAGCTTTTCAGGAAGGGAGGTTGCTAAAGTTCTCTACCTCTAGCTGCATCTAATGAAGTGCTCAAGGCCCTGTTGATTGCCCCTCTTGTCTAATAATTGTTCGGCTTGAAATTTAATATCAAAATGCAAACCGAGGTTTTTGCTTTTCCAATAGAGAGTATGCTGAAAAGTTTTTTTTATTCGATATAAAAAGTTACAAACGAGACTACCGAAAACTTTACTGAATGGAAACTGCTATACTACATAACAAGAGCCTCCTAGCACAAACAACAATGTTAAAAAACGAATGGAGATTTAAAGATTTTTGTTCCTGCATTATTCGAATCCTTCGGAGGCCTGGATGTTCAAGGCCATATTGGATGACTTTTAACAAACCACGAGGCAAAAATATTGCATGTACACTGTTGAGAAGATCACTTCTATTTACATCATAAGTATGGCAGCGCAGAAAATAGTGCTTCGATTTGTTTGGCATAAAGGGTTCAAAGTATCCCTAAAATTATGTTTGAATTGATGAACATTTAGCTTACTGAGTTCGACCCGTAGCTGTGTTAGGATGGACAAGCCTTTTGGATCATAAAAACGATTGACAGTGAAACTTCCTTGAAAATATTAATAGAGCTGGATAGTCTATTTTCAGAGTCGGGCCTTTCCCATTCCGATAAGCAGTTTTGGTAGAAGCTTAATTTGAAACATAGGGTTCTTTTTTCATTAGATTAGGTAATACAACATCATGACTAAAATCGCAAATAACATGTAGGATATGGTTTTTCTGAGGCTGCTGCTGGTGGGAGAAAAGGAGGATCAACCCTTAGACATAAAGAATGTCCCAAAATCTTTTACAAAATAGCGTTATAGAAGTGACACAAATAATTTCAAGATGCTTATCTCCTAACTTACTAGTACTGGGAAGTCGGGCTTTCTCAAAAAGCGTCACTTACTCGAGGTGTTTTGCTCCTTGGGATGCTGTCAAGAAGCCGCCCGACTATTAAAATTTTTCAACGCCTTGCCAGTTTCCTACCAATCGCTTCGCCTTAGTCTAGAGGGAATAATCTATTCTTTTCTTGAAGTTTGATGTTGAATGGTACGGATGTCCTATTCAAGTGAAATGTTCCATCCAACACAGGTGTTTGATTCCGGAAAGATTGATGGTGGATAGAGACATGTCTTATGGGAAAGTATGAAAAGAAAAGACTTACTTTGATTTACCGGCTCTCTTCTCTATATAACCATTCTCGGTACCTGAAAAAAATCAGTTGGCATCAGTCTTTACACGATACATTAAAGATGAAGCGATCTTCTGTAAGACGTAAGTAAGGTTTTTGCTCTAATCGGCTCGAATTATACATATATTCATCATTTTAGTCTCAGGTAACAAGGCTATATCTAATGGTCTATATTCTTGTTCTAGGTTCCAGTGGGGGTATGGTTGATGGAGAAAAATTGAAGACAGAGCAACCCGAGACTACTGTGAAAGAGCAACTTGTTGATGTTGAAGGTAAAATAATATCGTCTTCTGTCATTACTAGGACACATAGTTCCTGTGTTCTGTCAAAACTAATATTGAATGAATGAGAAACCGTAGCAAACCAGATAGATCTTTGGTATGATAAAATTAATTATCTGTATGCTTTTTCCGTCAATCTTTTGCTGTAAAAATTTAGGACATACAATTTTCCTGTCACACGTTATCCAGGCGCTGCTATTTATTAGATCAGATTATCTTCCTTTTTGAAGCATTCGTAATTATTACACTATTACTAGGCGTAGCTTAATAACTTCAAAGGGTGATTCTTTAATTCTTTGGTAATGTCTCTTAAAATGTTTCAACTAAATTGTTAAGGCCTTTAGCATCAATGTCTGTAATCGTTTATTACCAATTGACAGAGTCTACGACTTATGAAAACTGTGAATCTCCTTGAAAAGCTCACAAAGTATTGCATTGGAGTTAGACATTCTGTGACTCTGTACTTCAAGATGTCTGAGGTTATCTTTGTTTTGTAAATTCTAAACGTTAATGAATATTACCTCTAAACCGAAGGCCAAGAGAAAAGATGGTTGGCATTTGAATCAAATGGAACATTGTGGATAAGCATGGATCAAGTGAAGGCTGAGTTCTCAAAAAATATACAAAGCTCGACTCTCCGCAGCAGAATGCACAGATTGAAGATAAATTGCAAGAAACCTGAGGGGATCCTGCGCTTGAAGCTCGAAGAGAAATTTGGACCACGTAAAGGTGGGCATTACGTCATCCCATTAGACAGTCTTCATTTGCTGCTACAGAAGCAGAGTGTGCTTCAACTACCACAAGCAGCAGTCGCCAATGTGGAGGCGGGTACAAGTTACGAAGCAGCTTCAAGCATGCAGGATGGAGTGTCTTCATTTGAAGTATTTTTCGAAAAGCTCCAGGAATTCTACACGGATGAAATAAACCCGTTAAGACCATCAAACGGTATGACAGCAGGGACAATCGAACGCCACACAAGAAGGTTAAAGAAGTTCTTTGAACATGTAGAAGAGACATATAACAGACCCCCACAAATGGAGGATGTTACAAACATCAACTTTGTTAGGGCATATGTGGCGGAATTGAGGAGGGAGCTAAACGTGGGTACAGTTGCCAACCATATTCAAAGCCTGATAGTGGCAGCAAAATATATTCTGAAAAAAGAGGGCCTAACAAAAAGTTGGCATGAAATTGCAGAAATAACACAATTGAGGCACATGCAGGCCCAACTGCAAGTGAGTATTCCAGTTCACCTTAGCTATATATATTTTCGCTTTTCATTAGAAATTCTACAATAGGAACTTGAGTTGCATTTCATTCTATATCATAACATTAAATTCTGGCTGCCTAAATTCTACTGTCAAGAATGGTTGATGAAGCCAGCCGAAGTAGAGTCATTTAGTATATTCAATTTTTTTTGAAATTCTTTTTGACTACATTGGATTTTCACCGTCCTGTGGCTTAGTTAGCGGCTATTATTCCTATTTTAATCAGCGGACAGCATATCCTGCGTTCCTTTCTATTTACACATACATTTTACACATCGCTTTTTGATATTTTTAGTTTAAATTTACCACTGTTTTTTTAGAGCCTCTATGAGAGAGAGCGGAGACAAAGGTACCCGGAAGCCGATGAAAGAAAGAACTTTGAATGGAAACAGGTTTTAGAAACATTAAAATTGATGAGGGACAGGATAATTTCGTCGAAAGAGATGGATGGGTATCAAAAGGCAAGGTTATACCATGATTTTGTAATACTTTTATTGTTCACCACAGTGAGCCCATCAAGGAATGCAGATTTGATGAAACTAAAAATACTATTTGACGAGGAACAGGGAAGTGTTTCAGAAAACTACATTTTATTTAAGGAAAATGGCAGCACTACAATGGTTGTAAATGATTTTAAAACGAAGAAAAAATACGGGTGCAATAGAGTGGACATCTCCAGTTACGATTATGTCAACCAACATCTACGTAAATATGTTGAGGAGGAGAGGGAGAAGCTTATGTTGAGTAAGAGACATGATTTTCTTCTAATGAAGGGCAAGGGGCAACCATTTGACACATCTGAGTCGTTTACTGTTTACATCGAAAAGGCGTTTCAGCGACACAATGGGGGCTTGAAGTTCACAACTACGACCCTCTGAAAAGCGCTCGTAAACTGGCTAATGTGCAACGAGAAGGAGGACGAAGTAAGAAATTCAGTTGCAAGACTCATGAGCCACTCACCACGAGTTCAGCGCCTTCGCTACAACACAGATGATTCAGCAAGAAAAATAAAAAGGGCCGCTGACCACCTCACTTCTAAAACATTGACTTTTTTGGGAGAGGACGATAATGACACAGAAACAGAAGCAGAAGATACCCCTTTATAAATTTCACAAGGTTTAACGAACGTTAATAATTACATTATTTTAGAAAGCTAAGACATTGCTAATTTCGTGTTTTAGCTAGTCGTATTTTAGAAATTATTTAACATTACTTGTAACAATATTTTATCTTTCTGATCCAAGGTTGTCAACATAATCACTTGCCTTTGCCTTTTTTCAATCTTTATATGCATGTTTGTATTATTGCCTGTGTCATTTTTCATTAAGTAAGGTTAATTGATTGATTTGCGGAAAGCTCTATTTACTTTTCTGACCAGCAGTTTATCAACATATCCAACACATTTGCATGCTTTCTAGGCATATCAATTTACGGTGTATTATTCTCTGTCACCAATTCTATATACCAAAGCAGAAAACGTAATTAGTAGATTGAAATGGGCATGCCGTAGCATATCCTTGGCAGCATTTCATGCTTTTTGTATGCAGAAACAAGTTTAATTGCGCACTTAGCATGAACAAAGATTATGGGAGCTGAATTGATATCAAAATGATCGTTATCTTTTAGTTTAGTTTGTATTCCAAGGTAAACTTAAATGACTCATTTCTAAAGAAATAAATTAGAAATTGCAAATTTTATCAATAGCTAGATCGTCAACGAAAAGGTTTTTTGAGTTACATAAACAATTTTGCATGGTTATGTAGTGTACCTAACCACCTCAGCATTATTATGATTATGGTCACAAAGCCTCTGCTTAATTTTGCAAAAGAAAGCCATTTCCAAATCGTTTGCTTTGATTTTGTGAGCTATTTTGTTTAACACTCCCTCTTTTCATAACAGTAGAAGATCACATTAATAAATGCGCCTGAGCCAAGTTTCGAAATGCAAATAGTTATGAGAAACGCGTTGACAGATTGTTCCGCAAATCACGTGTCATTTCAGCGTTTGGAGGCTGCGTTTTGAGAAAAATTTTCTAAGTGTCACGGTCTGGGTTGTACGAAATTCGTACTGCCGGAAATTGGATAACAATCAAGAGAAAAAACAAAAGGGACATTTGCATAAAACACAGGCGCAACAACGATTGACAAAGGCATTTACACCTCCCGCAGACTAACGACAATAGACAATGGTTCAAACCCTAACCTTTCAAAATCTGTGGTTTTTGAAACCTTTCCACAAACTAATATCTTCCTAAAAAAAACACAAAATGGGAATAGCTTGCAAAATGCTGCCAATTTGCCCGAAATTTAGCGTAGAATTTGAAAATGGTCTCGATTGAGACATTTCAGGCTGCTGCGATTTGAGAAAAATTTCAAAGTGTCACTACTGTGTGTAAAATGTTGAAAATGAAAATTTCGGGATTTTCACGTAAAAGGCTAGTTTAACTGATAACAAGGCCTGGCACAGTTGGGGAATTTGCAATTAGGACCTAAATTTTGAGTTATTCATTGTTTAAGAACGGGGTTGGAGGGGTCGCGCTTGTTGTTCTGGAGAGTGAACTTGAGGAAGGCACGTTGCGAGTTGCCTTGAGAATTAAACCCAAAAACGGGACAGGTTTGGAAATTCAGTCAATTTGGTGGAAATTCAGTGTAGAATTGGGAAATGGTGTCTTTTTGAAAGATTTTGGGGCTTTATTGTTGAACAAGTCCCATGCAACAGGAAACCGTTTGAGTTTTCAGGCTGCTGCGATTTGAGAAAAATTTCAAAGTGTCACTCCTGTGTGTAAAATGTTGAAAATAAAAATTTCGGGTTTTTCACGTAAAAGGCTAGTTTAACTGATAAAAAGGCCTGGCACAGTTGGGGAATTTGCAATTAGGACCTAAATTTTGAGTTATTCATTGTTTAAGAACGGGGTGGAGGGGTCGCGCTTGTTGTTCTGGAGAGTGAACTTGAGGAAGGCACGTTGCGAGTTGCCTTGAGAATTAAACCCAAAAACGGGACAGGTTTGAAAATTCAGTCAATTTGGTGGCAATTTAGTGTAGAATTGGGAAATGGTGTCTTTTGGAAAGATTTTGGGGCTTTATTGTTGAAGCAGTGCCATGCAACAGGAAACCGTTTGAGTTTTCAGGCTGCTGCGATTTGAGAAAAATTTCAAAGTGTCACTCCTGTGGGTAAAATGTTGAAAATAAAAATTTCGGGTTTTTCACGTAAAAGGCTAGTTTAACTGATAACAAGGCCTGGCACAGTTGGGGAATTTGCAATTAGGACCTAAATTTTGAGTTGTTCATTGTTTAAGAACGGGGTGGAGGGGTCGCGCTTGTTGTTCTGGAGAGTGAACTTGAGGAAGGCACGTTGCGAGTTGCCTTGAGAATTAAACCCAAAAACGGGACAGGTTTGAAAATTCAGTCAATTTGGTGGCAATTTAGTGTAGAATTGGGAAATGGTGTCTTTTTAGGAACCTGGAAGGGGAGAGGGTGGGATGTTTTTTATTCCTTCGGGAATAAAATAGTCTGAGGATAGCCTAAACTGTTTGCATGACAATGCTCGTGAGGGAGGGAGGTTTGCATGAATCGACGATAAACCCTAGTTGCAAGTGTTTTGTTGTGTGTTTCTAGGGTGGGGGAGACGGTTTTGGAAACGTAGGTGTCACAGAGAAATACGTAATAGCAAAAAATACATTTGTTCACTTACTTCGTCGCTAGAATCAATCCTAAACAACCAAATAGCAACCATGTTTCGTATCTTCGACCCACGCTGCACAGCAGTTTCCAAAACTAATTAACCCTGTGTAGACAATGGTTTGGTATGTGATTGTTGACAGGCATCAACTAGTATTGAAGTAGGAGGAGTATTGTAAACGAAAACAATACCACGCAATCTGATGCTACGTTTTCCATAAAAAGGGGTCCTCGAATGCAAAAAATCAGTTTTCATGAGAAGTCATGAGCGAAGTCAAGATGGACCAGGAATATAATGAAGATGGTGAGTACATTGCAGTTCACTTGTTTGTGCTTTTTGTTCTGAAATCTATTTGGTGCTTTTGGTAAAAAAATATTGTTTTCCTAGAACACTGATGAGACCATCATTGATCCATTAATCAATTATCAAAACAAATTCATTTATTTTCGTTAAATTAATTTATTTGAGCCAGCCCCCAAATTTATTGATAAGGACCAACTTTCCAAGCCCTGCCCCCAGCCAAATTAGTAAGAGCTCAGCCACTGTTGAAACAAACCGCTTTCTAGTTAGTGCCTTGTTTTATTTCAAATGATTTCAGCTACTGTAGGGAATCAGTTTTTTCTGCGTAACTTACATTCTATTTTTTTGAATCTATTTTAGTGGAGCAGAAATTTGGGGTGCAGCGTGATGCAATGGAAGACGAAGAAGACGATACGCAGATCGTAGAAGATGAGATCCCCCCGCCCCAAAGTAAGAAACTCTCAGCACATTTTTTCAATCGTCAGAATTTTATTTTAATATATCAATGTTCACGCCGACCGAGAAGAATCGAGAATTAAAAAGAACAAACCCCCTTCTGGTGTCTTGTTGTATTTCTAGTTATTATAAAATCTCTACACCGTCTTTTTTCCGTGAATCTAACCATTTACTTTTTGGATTTCTTATAGTGGATTTCTTCGATGAAATTGCCGACGAGGAGAATACGCAGATCATGGCAGACGAAATACTCCAGATTACGCCAAGTAAATGCCCTCTTTCATTTATAATAATAAAGTATATAGATACATTCATGCTCAGAATCATCCAATTTT
>NW_027020207.1:0-11293 GCF_013076305.1 Rhopilema esculentum | reverse complement strand
CAGCATACAGAGCCTGCCTTTTCTTAGCTGCATATAAATTTTTCTGTGCTATCTCAGTAGAATTCCTTATGGCTTGTCTAACCTCACGAGCATACTCTGAATGACTCCGGGGATTTTGCAAAGGCACTCCTAAATCCACCTCTATGGGCATCCTTGGTTCTCGTCCGAAAACTAATTCATAGGGGGAATACCCGGTTGTTTCATGCCGGCTGGTATTATACGCATAAACAGCCTGATCAACATACAAGTCCCAATTTTCAGGATGCTCACTCACGAAAGAAGACAAAATTTCCTGCAATGTCCTATTTTGCCTTTCCACTTGCCCATCCCCTTGTGGATGATATGCAGTCGTACGGGATTTCTTTATTCCCATAATTTGACAAATTTCGTGCATTAAGTTGCTCTCGAAATTTTGTCCCTGATCAGAATGCAATATGTCGGGGGGACCGAAACGAGAAAACAACTTTGAGACTAAAAGCCTAGCTACCGTTTGTGCTTTTTGATCTTTAGTTGCAAATGCTTCGCACCATTTAGTAAAATGATCTCCGACAACCAACAAATGTTTATTACCCCTTGATGTCTCTGGAAGTGGGCCCATATAATCAATAGCCCAAAATACGAAGGGTTCACCTACCAAAATGGGCGTAAGTGGAGCTTTCCCTTGGTTAGGTAACAGTTTACTTTGCATACATTCTGAACAAGATGTGATATAGTTTTTCACGCACTCTTGCATTTTTGGCCAAAAGAAGCGTTGCTTAACACGATATAAAGTACGTGTAATTCCCATATGACCCCCAGACGGCCCGGAATGAAGGCTATGTAAAATTTGGCCTACGACAGATTGTGGAACGACAAACACACGTCGGGGCACTTTTTGACCTGTCGAAATAGCTCTAACAAGCAAGCCGTCTGAGAGAAATAACTCATCCCAACAATACCACAAAGTGCGCAAAATTTCGTTTTTCTTCCATACAAAAAGAGGGGGTTTAGGTAGCCGTTGTTCCTTAAGAGCTACAACTATAGCAATGTCCGGGACATTTAACTGAGCTTGGTGCAAATTCAACTCAGGTGTCAACTTGACAAAACAAGTAGTATACTTGTCAGACATTTCTTCCACGCTATGCTTATCTTCTGTATCAACTAGCCGAGACAGCGCATCAGCATTAGCATTTTCCCTCCCAGGCCTATGGGATATTTCAAATTCAAACTCCTGTAAACCCATTATCCAGCGTGCTATCCTACCTTTAGGCTCAATTTTATGTAGCCAGGTTAGAGCATTATTATCGGTAACAAGTTTAAATTTCTGGCCAAGTAAATACACCCGAAAGTGTTGAGTAGCAAAAACAACAGCTAAGGCTTCCTTCTCCAAAACCGAATAATTTCTTTCCCTCTCAGTCAAAGCACGACTAGCGTAAGAAATAACACGCTCATCTCCAGAACTATCTTTCTGGGTTAATACAGCTCCCAACCCGACGTTTGAAGCATCTGTCTGTAAAATAAATGGTGCATCTAACTGAGGGTAAACAAGTATTGGGGCATTACACAACTGCCATTTTAATAAGTCAAAAGATCGCTGATGAGCCGTTAACCACTGAAATTTGCAACCCTTTTTGGTTAAACTCGTCAATGGGGCCGCAATAGTTGCAAAATTGGGAATAAATTTTCTGTAATACCCAGCCAATCCAAGAAAGGATCTCACTTGTTCCACATTATTTGGGGGGCACATTTTTTGAACTGCTTCAATTTTGCTCGGCTCAGTATGAATTCCCTCCACAGAAACAGTATGACCTAGATAAACAACCTTATCTGCACCAAAAAGACATTTAGAAGCTTTAACTCTTAAGTTTGCCTTTTGTAGTCTCTCTAAAACCAATTCTAAACGCTCGCAGTGTTGATTTATATCTATTGACGGAATAATTATATCGTCAAAATAACACAGACAACTTTCGTAATTTAACCCTGACATTATAATTTTCATGGCCCGGTCAAACGTTGACGGAGCTCCACACAATCCAAAAGGGAGGCGAACGAATTCCCACAATCCTTGAGGAGTAACGAAAGCTGTCTTATGCCTATCTTTCGGGTTGACATCAAGCTGCCAATACCCTGAGCGTAGATCTAAAGTACTAAAGTACTTATAACCCTGAAGAGAGTCTAAAAGGTCATCGACTCGTGGTAGAGGGCGTGCATCTCGCTGAGTGACTGCATTAAGGCGTCTATAGTCAATACAAAATCGGTAACTACCGTCTTTCTTCTTGACCATAACAATTGGGGATGCCCATGCACTAGTACTTGGCTTAATAACCCCTTGTTTTAACATATTCGCGATTTGCTGTTGAGCATCTTCCCTGTATGCAAATGGAAGACGTCGGGGGTGCTGGCGAATAGGGGCTGCATTCCCCGTGTCAATAGAATGAGTAACAACAGAAGAATGGCCTAAAGTATCCTCAAATACCTCTGAATACCGGTATAGCACATCCAGAATGGAAGCCTTTTGCTCAGGCAATAGAGAGGAACTTATTGCCGCGGCGAGCTCTTCGTGAGACTTATCACCACTACTAAATGTCGCAGCACTACAACTCGAGGTGCCCAGTTCAACTCCTTGACTAACAAGGGGGCAAAATTCAGCAATCTTTTGCCCTGCTTGAAGCTCAACTTCTTTAGTATGATTATTTAAAAGTCGAACAGGTACAACACGATTGTTAGCAGAGCAAACTACATGAGCAACATGGACTGTGGGAAGGGAGGATGGGTCACAATTCGATGTTATCATACCTACCAAATTTTTGGAACTTCTTGAAATACTGCACTTGATGACAAGTTCTGACATTGGAGGCACAACTATAGCACTAGTTAATTTAACAGGTACTGGGCCTAAAGTAGATGACTGAAAGAAAGTTTCGGAAGACCCTTTACTGTTTTCATAAACAGGGGTTAAGGGTAAATTTCCATGTGGACCAGATAAATAATAAATTCTTCTATCATTAACTAGTTGCAATCGATTTGCTTGAATAAAATCCCAACCCAAAATACATTGCAACGGTGATAACATATTATCGCAAACAACAAATCGATGAAAGTAAGAAACACTACTGTCATGTAAAGTAACACTACCCTCAAAAACTCCTGTTATATGCAGGGCTTGACCTGTCACGGAAATGCACCGATCGGAGGCAGTACTGCTGAAAGTTCCTACATCTCCCCCCTCAAGCTTGTTTAACTTTTGTTCTACAATAGCAGCATAAACAGATTTACTCAAAAAGGACTTTGCAGATCCAGTATCAATTAAAGCTTCGACCTGCAACCCATTTAACAAACACTTAACAAAGGGCTGGGTAAGAGACTGGATAGACTGTTGATTACTACAAACAGTACTGTCTCCAATTATATATAATCCGGGGTGACCATCCCAGCCTTCTATTGGGCCACCCCTTTGGAGTTTAAAGTCGACACAAATCGGTTCGGAATATTTTTTACATTAGCAACACGATTACCTTCCTTAGTATTCGGATTGTCAACAACCCAGTTATTCGCACATTGCGAAGCAATATGTCCCGAGCCATTGCACATCTGGCATTTGAACGAACCATCAATGGGTCCTTGTTCCCTGCTTGTGCGTTTTAGGGGGCAATTTCTTGCTATGTGACCCTCTTTAGAACAAAAGTAACATGTCACACGGCGTACTGGCTGTTGACGTCCAGCAAATTGGGAGGTCGGTTCTTTTTTTTGAACAGTGGCTACGTACAAACTATTGTTCATTTTCAGCTCCTCTACTGCAGCTGTTAGCTTGTCCAGCCGTCCCTCAATAGATGTCGGTGAAGGGACGACATCTGTGGCTGCAAACAAACCAGGGTGAGGTCCATGATTGTCACTTATCGCCAGAAACTGTTTGGAAAAGGAGAGCATATCATCCAACTTCGGGGTCGGGTTATGTTCAAGAAGTTTATAACGAATGGTATTGGGAAGTCCCTTCATAAATTGTCGGGATAACAAGGCAGAAGTGGCAGCTTTTTCCAAAGTCGGATCCGCCTTTTTCAGCAATTCCTGAAGAGACCACAGAAACACACTAGGATCCTCACCACTACGCAAAACACGATCTTCAAATTCTCGAAAATAGCCTTCTCGTCCGACAGCAGGACACAAGGCAGTCTGGAGACTGGTTGCTAAATGTGCAAACGTATCTTTTTCATCATCGGATAATGTATGAAAATACGTAGCCGCCAACCCTCGCAAAAATGCCGGCAGCTTTTGCAACTTTTGGTCGTCTGTCCAGCCATTAGCGGAGGCACAACAATTAAATTGGCGAAGCCAAGTCGGGAAGTCACCAGAATCAAACTTTTCCGGCAAAATGCTACTCGCCATTGCTTTTACCTCTGTCACCAATTTGTTATGACCGGGCAGAACGGACAACAGAAACAGACGTGTCTCTAGTGCATATTCCAATTCTCTAATCTTCGAACAATCACGGTTTTCCAATTTATTGATAAACGTGACATGTCATCACATGACGAGCACAAGCAATACGTCATTAACTAGCATTGCCTAATGACACCATTAGAAAACTCATGATTCTACAGATGTGCCTTCGAACATGACATCACATGCACACATGCACACGTTACATGTGATAAATGTGAGAGCTCAAATGTGAAGTACAAATGTGAGGACTTACAACAAAAGATAGTGTGATAAATGGCATGTCCGGGCCAAATGTGCGTCGATACCATTCAGAATCTGACGAGGCATCTGCAGAGTTAAATGAGTCTGCCATGTTTGAATATATCTTCTCGATTCTAAAAAACAAAATAGCATACAGCGGTTATGTTTATTGGAACACAAGACCAGTCATGAGGCTTTTTTAACAATTTGCTGGTTACAAAAACTGTCTGACTCTCTTATGGTCACGATCAACATGGTAAAACTTAAAAAATATTCTTCAATACCATGGATAATCGAAAAGGTCCTTGATCAAAACCTCTATTTTGTAAGGGTTTTTTAAATATATGATTTTTTTAAACTAGCTTTTGAGACATGCAGTGTAACAATCATATACAGTTGAAGTTGAGTCCCCCTTAGTTGGACGTTCAAGGGGTGTAAGGAAATGTCTGACTGCTGAGCAAATGTCTGACTGATCTTGGGTATGTCTTTTGACTTGAATAAGGTAGGAAAATCTATTGGGAATTGAAAATCAGTCCGACTTAGTGAGAGTCTGAGTTATCCAAGGTATGACTTAACAGGATTTGACTGTGAAAGAAAATGTGGACTGTCTGATCTTCTAGAATTGCTAATTATCAACCTTCAAGAAGCTGATTGACTAGATAGCTATGATAGAAAATCCCAAATGTTTTTTGCATGTCTTAAACCCTACAATCAAGATCACAAGTCCATTATAAAACTAAAAACATAACAGTCTATATTGAAGCTTTAGAATCAATACTGGATATACACCAGGACTGGTCGTAAGACTTTTACCAGGGTCGTAAGACTTTTACCAAAGGAGCAGTAAACAGCTCTCCTAGTAGTTTTTAGGTGAGCTATAAGAATGGAAACAATAAGGAAAAATTTGTTTCAAGAAGAGCCAATTCGCTTTTTAGAATAATTTAGGAGAGCAATGTGTAGCTCCCCTTTGGCATTTGAGGAGAGCATGGAGGGGAGCAAGAGCTATGGCTCTCCTCAAATAGCCCGGCCTGTTATACACCAAGAATTACCTACATGTCAACTGAATTCACAACTCTAAAATACATAGGAAATTCCTGATGATGACTGATGTATTTCACAACTAAATGCACCATCCCCTATATGGAGGGCTTGTTGAATCACAGTGATGTCTTGAAAAAATTATTATCTCCATAGTTCTTTCAGACCACACATTATATTACACAATTTAAAAAATATGCAGCTTTCAACAGCATTTGGGCTGAGTACTTCTGCTTAGGTCATTCATGGTATTCAAAAAAATAAGCCAAACTTTTTAGGGACCTAATAAAATAAGAATGAACTGAATAAAATATCTCTAAGATGGGAGGCATGCACCACAGTGTCAGGTTTAAAGCCTACTTTGTTCCTGACAAGAATGACATTAATGTCCTTTTCCTGACCGAGTTGATCTTATTAGCACTTTAAATTTGAAAAATGCAAAAGGATATTATTACTTTTGGAAAAAAATTAAGAATTTACTAACCTTGATTGAAAGTTGGATACATCAACACACTCTTTGTAATCTTTAACTTTTCCAATCACAAACTCCTTCCTTTTACTTTCCAAAGTTTCAAATTTGTCATATTCATAAACCATATCCTCTCTATATTTTTGGTTATAATTTCCAATATCTCTCAAAGCCTCTTTATAGGTTTCCAAAACATTTTCTCTATCCTGCACAGCTTTTTTTACTTTATTTTCTATCTTCATAACTTGGTCCTGTGTTGAGCTTTCCTTGTTTGCTTTAATTTCTTCCTGTTGTGCCTTCAAGGTGTCCAGAGTTTGGCAAGCTAAATGGTAGCTGTTTTTCCCTTTTATTACTGAAAATGTTTAAAAAATAGAAATAACAACAAAATTCCTTTAGATTGAACTGAATACCCGAGAAAAAAAAATTGGTACCTCAATATTTTAGATATAGCATGAACAAACTAAATGATCTAGCATTGCCTTTCAAAAATGTTCCTTGTCAAAATTTTTGCAATTAAGAAAATTTCAAAAAAGAATCAATTTTCAAAACAGGATGCAGATGCAAGTCTCTGCTCTTATCCATCAAAGAACTTGTATTTAAAGCTTCAATTTCAAGCTGCAGCTAAATTTTTAAGTCAATTTCGTTGGAGTCCCAATAGGCCAATGAGCCAACAAATAGGATGATATTAGAAAAATAAACCTTTGCTCTGAATTTTTTGTAAATAAATAAATGTCAATTTAATTCTAAGCAGCTCACCATCTTCATACTTCTTAGCCCAAGGTTTTTGAGCTTTGATAAACCCTTCATCCACTTTCTTAGTTTCCTTGAGACCAATGATTCCTTTGTGATAGCTTTCAGCTTTCCATACTTGAATTTGTTGAGAAACTTCAAATACTTTCCCTTGAATAGCCAAATGAATATCTGCCATTTCCTCACTTTCTTGCAAACCATTCACAACAGACTGCAAAACAGATCCATACTCAAGCCCCTTTGAAAATGAATGCAACCATTTCTTCTTCCAAGCTAGTATTGGGAATAAATTACTCAAATCAATTTTATAAAGAAAACTCAAAAGAGCGTTGGTACTTAAGAAAACTTGAGTCTAATACATCTCAGATGGTTTCATGAGGCTAAGTTTTATCAAAGAACAATTATATTACCTTTGGCACTCTTTAAACTGCATTACTTTGAGTTTAAACTGCATTACTTTGCTGAATTAATAGTGCTTTATCGCTTGCAGTTAGGTAAACATGCCAAGAAGTTGTTTTGAGAAGGTATGCTTGACACTATTAGCCTGCACCCCAGTGTTTTTTTAGGCATCGAAGGTGGAAAGCTAAAAAAACCAATGTCTGAATAAAAGTATAAAATCCAAAATGAAAAAATGAGAAAAAAGGAAATAAGGAGTAGTCACTACCACCTGGTTACAGCCTCAAACTCAGATGGGGAGGAGGGGGGTACCCCTTGTATCGCTACAACCATGTGTGCCCCTTGTATGCTTTGAGCGGTTAGATTGAAAGTGGGCAGAAAACGGTAAAAAAGCAACTCATCAGCCAGAAACCCACGAAGGACATTTCAGGGCTTAATTCAGTACGTCCGTTTCCTGTGGGCACCCCTCGCAATCTTGCATCAAGGATCACGGTTGGGTCATTCCATGCCAAAGTGGGACAAAAAAATTAGATTTGTAATGCACCCTCTCAGATTTTTCTGATACTCCTGTCAAATGCTAAGTATCTTGAGAGGAAAATAACCTGAAAATTTCAAGTTGATATCTTAACTCATTCAGATATTATAGTTATTTTAATTTTTGCTGATTCAGCATAATATTATCCACATATCCGCCATTTTAAATGTGCGGGGAAAGTAAACTTTGAGAAATTTTGATAAAGCAGATGGAAATCACCAATGAAAATATCACTTTTGGATAAATTAGGGGCAAGGAATTCAAAAATTGCATTAAAAATTCACTAAATCCATTAGAAAACAGAGTAAATTATACTAGAATATAATTTCTTATACTCACAAATCGCTTTTACCATCCATCAAACTATGAAAAAATTCACCATGTTGGAAGAATGTGACAAATTTCAAATTGTGCATCCAAGAAGTACAAAGGACAGACTTTAAATTTACAAAGAACCAGCAAAAGGTTTTTCTTGGTTTCTGAGATATGCACTTTGCAAATCTGTGAGAAATTCATGAAAATTTGGTATTTTTCTCAGTTGTTTAAAGCCATCTATATAGCAAATACACTGCATGTTGTTGGAATTGGTGTTTTACTAATAGGTGTGGCTCTTTCTCTGCAGTATCTCTCTTGATAGATGGTTCAAGAGTACTTCTTGAAGGGATGTTTTTAGGCAAAGAGTCCATTGAAATGTTGAAACTGTATATTCAAAACATTTTTTCCGCTGTACTTTATGCTACTAAAGGTTAGATAAATTGATATTCAAGCAAATTGTCATTTCTCGTTATTTAGTTATAAAATTGTTTATGTATGTAGCTATATACTCACAAGCAGTTCTACATCCTTTGAAGACATCTGTCAATCCTATCTCTATCTTTGCCATCAAGAATATACTGCCTACCGGTATGAGTTGAAAGTGTTGGTGGCTCGATTTTGAACAATATCTTTGTTTTCGGTACCCAGCATGTATCATCTCTTTTTGGCCACTTCAAAGAAGTGGATGGGAGGCTGGGATGCATGAATTTTACATTGACATCATGCATATCATTGTCTACCTCTATCAACATTCCTGCCCAGTAGAGTTCGTCGTAATTGCAAACCACAAACTGGCCAACTCTATCCTCGACACCTTCCAGTTGCTCCTCTCCAAAACTGAATCGAAGAGCAAAATCCACTTCCTCAGAAACTCTTTTGGCGCCAATAATAGATGAGCTTATTGGTATAAATTGTTGGAAGCTTCTTGTGCCAGGAACTGTCTTTGCTTGACTGAGACGCTCTCTTATATTCTCTCGTGTGGATTGAATTTCTTCTATTGGAATATATTTAAATTCAATTCCACTTATTTTTTCGTGGCAATAGAGGAACATTGCCTCTGCTGATAAATTTGGTCATTTGAAGGCCTTTGCAAGCTTGCCATGGCAACAAGCTTCTTCACTGTGCCACTGATTCCGTCACATGGTGACTTACCATGGCTGGTGGCAAAGAAATTCCACTCACATTCAATGGAAAAGTCTTCTTGATGATGGCACAGGTTAATGAAGTTCTTGCAGTTCTTGTACTGGCCTGCGCAACCGTCTGAAAAATAGCTGATCTTCTTTACCTGGCTTGAGAGCTGCTTTATATGAGCAACAGTTTCAAAAATAACTTTGTACACAAAATTTACATCATGGTCCAAATCGTTTGATATGAAACAGAGGGATTGGACAGAAAATTGAGCAGCATCTTCAAATTTGTGGTAAAGAACTATTGGATGTAGAGTACATTGCTGTTGATTCCAATGGTACCCTTGAACCTCATCCTGTATTACAAACTTGTAATTCTCTGAAAAATCCCCCAAAACAATCACTTCTTCAGCACACGACTCTTTTTTGGCATTTAAATATGCTGCTTGTGAACGTGCTATATGAGTGAGCTGTTACTTTATCCAACTTTTCACAAAGAATTGAAATAAATTCACTTGCAGAAACAGTTTGGGAAGTCAGCATAGAGCGATCTGTTGTTGTCCATTGATTGAATTCAATACTTATTTCATCCAAGTCATTGTCTTCATCATCTGTAGACGTTTCAGATTCATCACAGTAGTTAACTGCGCCAATTTCATCTGACAACGGCATCCTTCCTGGGTCAACTCTTTGGAGTTCCCTTTTTAGATATGCTTCAACTGATTCTATGCCTGGACAGGAGGCACACCTATGAATCATGCATACCTTTGATTCTCGGTTACAAACAATCATGTCTGTAAGTTCATGACAACTTTTGTCTATACTGATAGCATCTAACATCAGTTTTAAATTTTGATGGATTGTGCAGACACACACTGAATGAGTACCTTTGGGGCCAACTGAAATGCACCATTTGGGACGTAGGCTGGCAAACTTTGAAAACCCGATCTTTAAGTTAGGATTTTTAGTTTTAAATAATTCATATAGTTCTTTCAAACTGCACAATATCAAACGCTTTGCCACATATTGCTTCTTTCCGATGCTTAAGCAATCTTTCTTGCCAGGTAGCTGACAAGTATAATCATCATTGCAATAAAATTCTTTAACTGCCGTAACGATGTCGTCGTTCAACTTCTTTGCTTTACAGGCTGAAGGAAGTTCTATAATTCCCTTTTCATCTCTGAGGCGGATAGCTTTTTGGATAGTACTTTTTGAAACTTTGAATTCTGTTGCTGCTTTTCTGAGTCCCCAAGACTTTGGAGTCAGTGTCAAAATTTGAATCTTTTGTCTTCTAGTTGACACATTCAGCTTTTCTTTCATGAGAGAAACCAGGTAATCCAGGTCCCTTGATTTTTGCATGCAACTGCAAGCATCAAGAACTAAAAAGCCGGTTCCATTCATTTGCAGCCAATAATTGCATGGATTGTTTGCTATTCGTGTGTCAAGTGCTTTTTCGAGTAGTTTCCGCATATGCTGTCTCGCCCCTCTCCATTAAGTGTTAAGGCTTATTGATGTGCAGTAAAAATTAAGGAACTTTTAAGGAACTTTTGGTAATAAAATCTGATGATTTGAAGTATACGAATAAGGAACTTTTGGAACTAGGCCTTGAGGTAGGTTCCTTATAAAAAAAGCGTGTACTTCAAAACTTAAAACAAATCTGCACAATAACATGTCATGATGTTAGCTTTTGGCAGATAATAATTTTGAAATAAATTACATCCCTAGAAAATTTTACCTTGAAATATGCATTTTAGGAATTGCTGAATTTTTGCATGGGTTTTCGGATTTTTTCAAAATTTTGAACGTTTTTGTAGGTCTTCGCACTCCCTAAGCATGTATAAAAGTAAATTTGAACCATTGAAAATGGGTTGTATTGATGGGAAAGATATATTCAATTATAAACACCATATATTATAATAGTTAAATTCTATTTGTAAAACACCAATTCCAATAACATACAGTGTATTTGCTATATAGATGGCTTTAAACAACTGAGAAAAATAC
>NW_027020196.1:41899-57626 GCF_013076305.1 Rhopilema esculentum | reverse complement strand
CTTTTCCTCTTAACTCTACTTGCTAGAGCCCTTCTTTTATTCGGTGGCATGTTTTACTTATAATATCGATTCAATAAAGGCATTATCAGAATAAATTTGTATTCCGTTTCGCAATCCAACATCTGAGTGACTGTAAAGTGTGCGAATTTGGCGTGTTTCTCAGCCTCTGATCGCAAAAGAGGCTACCACAGGGTGTTCATAAGATGTTTATCATTCCACAGGGAAAGCCTGCAGGCTTGAGGCTTGGGGGTAATTTCTTACAAAAAGACACAAAAATGAGCTCCTTAGCAACGCTAAAAAGTCGTTGCTAAGGAATAAACTTCCGACTACTGTCGAAAAACAAGTTAATTGTGTCTAAACCTCAATGTGGTTGTCAAAATAACTATTTCTACCGAATTCTACGATAATTTTGGCGTAGAATGAAACAAAAAATGAAAACTGAAAATTTTTAGAAAATGCTTTTTCAAAAGTGTGAACTACATCCTTAAGGTGTTCTTGATTTTGGTACCTTTGGGTCTTCAAATAAGACCATTTGCTACCAATTTTATGCAATAAATTGAAAGTCTTTTTCAAATAGCGTCAAAAGACCGTTTGCGGTAATGAATTGCACGCTAGAATTGCCTCGGTACGTCATTTTAACTTTCGGAGACGTTTAAGGGTGTTCTTGATTTTGGTACATTTGGGTCTTAAAATAAGACCCTTTGCTACCAATTTTATGCAATAAATTTAAAGTCTTTTTCAAATAGCGTCAAATGACCGTTTTAAGTAATGAATTGCAAGCTAGAATTGCCTTGATAGGTCAATTTAACATTCGGAGACGTTTAAGGGTGTTCTTGATTTTGGTAACTTTGGGTCTTAAAATAAGACCATTTGCTACCAATGTTATGAAATGAATTTAAAATTTTTTCAAATAGTGTCAAAAGACCGTTTTAGGTAATGAATTGCACGCTAGAATTGCCTTGATAGGTCATTTTAACATTCGGAGACGTTTAAGGGTGTTCTTGATTTTGGTACCTTTGGGTCTTAAAATAAGACCATTTGCTACCAATTTTATGAAATGAATTTAAAGTTTTTTCAAATAGTGTCAAAAGACCGTTTGAGGTAATGAATTGCACGCTAGAATTGCCTCGGTACATCATGGTGGATGGACCCCATTTTCTTTTGTGACCAAAATTATTAAAACTCAATAAAAAATTTTTAAAGTCATTCGGTTTTCTCCTAAAGTTTTAATTCAGTTTGTTACTTCTTTCCTTTTGACTATAATTTCTTCAACCTTTTTGCAAATTGTTTATATGTTTTGCGCAATTTACATACAAATTCACCATAAGCCAAGCTATGATACACTCTTTTATACAAAAAAGACAAAAAAGCTTTATATCTTGCAGGACTGAATAAATTGTGAATCCGAATCTGTGTCACCATCACTGCTATCTTTAAAACATTTTGATCATCTTGATGGTTGGAATTTTTTTCTTATTCTTAAAGAATGTCTCGTCATGTTTTATGCAAATAATAGCTTTGGAAATTATCAGGCAAATAACGTCAGAGAAAGAACTTGTGATTAAAATTCAAAAACTATGCATTAAATAGAAGACATTGTTTTCAATTGGATTCTGTTCTGATTTGTTACATATAGTCTTGTTAATTTTTAGATAGTCTTCATCCGGTATTAAGTTAATAATGGTGTCAATTTACATTTCAAAGGTTCTAGTTTGTTTTCACACTTTCAAAGGTTATTCAAGAACAAAGGGATGTTTTTACCTGTTTGTAAAGCTTCAATATGGGGGTCAAGACTGAAACTTTGCCCTAGACCTCAAAAAAACATCTGAGATACATTGTCTCGTGACATCATGTGAAGTTTTCCCGAATTTTGTTAAGAATTCTAAGAGATTTTCGTTTACAAACGCTAGTTTTAGCAAAAATTAATATAGTTTAATTATAGTTTAAAATTAAAAACGAGATTTTTCTAGCGTTTGAAAATTTTGATAGGAAATATTTCCAGCTTAAAAAATTCGGTGGGATTAATTTTCACTTGCCCTCAAACCACTCGATTTGTTTCAATATTCATATTTTTCTCCTACGGAGGAGACTTTCCTTCCCATCATGCCCAGCAAGGCATGTGCCAACAAAATTTTTCACTTTGAAAACAACATGGCTTCCAAGAAAATTATTATCGACAACAGTGTACTTATCCCAGTGGAAATATCCTACACAATCACCTTCGCGGCAACTGAAGATAACCAATAATTTCATGAAGGTAAGAAGTATCAAATTACTGCAATTTTTTACTTTGTTTATTTATAAACCAAATTTCTTTTGCCTTCTCTTCTTCTGTGCACGTGGTGTACGTGGTGTACACTTCGTCCCTCTAGCATGAAATCTTTTCAAAAAATTTTCTTTAGACGGCAGTTTGCGATTTTTCTCGACTTTTTTCAAATCCTTTCTCATTTATCATCTCATTTCTCATTTTTGATTTACCAAAGAAATTGCTTTAGAATTTCCTGGTCCCAAGAAAGGGGTTTTACAATTGAATTTGTTTTTCGTTTAAATTTCTAAGACCACTGCTCACCGGAAATTAAAGAAATTTTTTTTTTTCGTAAAAATTATTTGTCCAATATAGAATCACGGTTTTTTATATTGAAGAACTTTAATAAACTTTGTCCAAATTCTAGAGCCTAAAAGTAACCTAGGCACCCCTATTTTAAAGATAAATTATTACCCCCCCCCCCCTTCCCCTTTGGTGAGAGAGGCCCAGAAAATTTTTAGAATGAAAACCTTTTTGCTGGACACCAACAAAAGTTCCTTGCTTGGAAGCTCTTTCAATAAAAATTTCTAAAAAGTAATTTTTTAATCTCTGGCAAAAATATAAAAATGTAGCCACCTAACAATTCCTAAAATGCATTCAGCACCAAACAATGAGTTAGCTTGTTCTAGGCGTTGGCATATTGAACCTTCCGAAAACCAGTCGCTTTTTTCTTTATTTCTACCTATTTATGTTGAATGAGCTTTACATTTAACTCGCGAGCTAAACTTTTAGCGTCCCTCCTCCTGGCCCTGGAAAAATGTCCACCCTGCTATGTGGTATTGACTTGACTGTAATCCCATCATCTTTGTAAAATCTTTGTTTTTCAGCATGCTATGTAGTCCTTAAGAATTCGGTTTCAGATAGCCCCCAAAATTAATACCTATGGAAAATGGAATACATGATGGAATTCTATGTTCTCATCTGCATGCATCATTATGATCATGAATGTCTTTGACGATTAATCTGTCTATCATCTCGGCAAAACAATGGTTAACATTAATTCATTAATACTATTGGTTATTGGTGTCAATATATAATCTTCTTAAGTATAGAAAAACATTTAAAACTATTGACAATGCGATTCTGCTGTGAAAATTGAAAGCACTAGGCATATAAGAAAAAAGAATCCCTCAAGTACACTGTCTGAACTCCGTCTTGTTCCTAGTTTTTTAAAAACATAACCAGGAATACATTCCTTAATATTTTTTGCTTTAGCTTTCTTGGTTTCCGTGATTATCAGAACCTTTTTTTGTTGATAAAACTCTAAAAAAATGAATTCCGTTGCAGATCAAAACACATGGCTACGGAAGATTGTGTATGAATGACGAGGGACGTGGTGAGTGTTGTTTGGATGCCTTTTGAAAAAAGTAGAAAATAAACTGGTATTGCTTTGTCTTTCTCATCTAAATATTTGAGAAACCTTTTAAGTATTACATTTCCGAAAGCTATTTGCATCGCGAACCAACCTTTGCTTTAGGCTTCCAAACTGTGGTGTCTTTCTAACGTTTTAACGTTAAACGAGTGTCTTCTATAGGACCCTTTTCTACGTTAGCTGATTTAATTTTTCATTTATTCGCTTGTTGCGATGTTGATCTTCATTATTATGATCATTAATTTCACATAAGATCAAACAAACTTTCTGATTTTCCAAATTGTCTATTCGTAATTATAGAGCAAAATTCTACCACTTAATGGTTTGCTAATTTAATCTGACCCTCTGCTCATTTCGCTGATTTGATCTTAGATTCATTCTTTACAAAGCCCTTCTTCAAATTGATTCAGGTTTTCGGGATCTGCTGGTATCTCTTTGATACTTTAGACCATCTATTATTGCTCTGACCCTTTTTCCTTTTTGCAGAATTAATCTTTGATTTATCCTCTAGAAACCACTTCCTCATACTCATTAAAGTTTGTAAGATCTGCTAGTATCTCTTCAACACTTCAGACCATCTTTTGTTGTTCTGCCTCTCTGCATTTTCGTTGACTGGATCATTTTTCAAAAAATCTTTCTCAACACTCATTGAAGTTTGTAATTTTCGATGGTGTCTCTTCGACAATTGAGACCGTCCCTTGTTGTTCTTCCTCTCTGCCCTTTACGCCGATTTTTTAATTCATTCACTAAAAAATCTTTCTCAACATTCCTTGAAGCTTGTGATTTTCGTTGGTATCTTTTTGCTACTTCAGACCGTCCCTTGTTGTTCTTTCTCTCTGCCCTTTTCCCTTATTTTGTTACTCTTTATTCTTTAAAAAATATTTCTTAACACTCATTGAAGCTTGTGATTTTTGTTGGTGTCTTTTCGACACTTGAAACCGTCTCTTGTTGTTCTTCCTCTCTGCCCTTTCCGCTGATTTTTTTTAGTCATCTTAAAAAATTCTTTCTCAACATTCCTTGAAGCTAGTGATTTTTGTTGGTGTCTCTTCGACACTTGAAACCGTCTCTTGTTGTTCTTCCTGTTTGCCCTTTCCTCTGATCTTTTTTAATTCATTCTCTAAAAAATCTTTCTCAACATTCCTTGAAACTTGTGATTTTCGTTGCTATCTTTTCGACACTTGAAACCGTCCCTTGTTGTTCTTTCTCTCTGCCCTTTTCCCTGAATTTTTGTTTCTATTTATTCTTTAAAAATCTCTCTAAACATTCATTGAAGCTTGTGATTTTTGTTAGTGTCTCTTCAACACTTGAAACCGTCCCTTGTTGTTCTTTCTCTCTGCCCTTTTCCCTGAATTTTTGTTTCTTTGTTAGTGTCTCTTCAACACTTGAATCCGTCTCTTGTTGTTCTTCCTCTCTGCCCTTTTCGCTGATTATTTTTATTCATTCCTTAAAAATGTTTCTCAACATTCATTGAAGCTTGTGATTTTTGTTAGTGTCTCTTCGACACTTGAAACCGTCTCTTCTTGCTCTTCCTCTCTGCCCTTTTCGCTGATTATTTTTATTCATTCTTTAAAAAATCTTTCTCAACATTCATTGAAGCTTGTGATTTTTGTTAGTGTCTCTTCAACACTTGAATCCGTCTCTTGTTGCTCTTCCTCTCTGCCCTTTTCGCTGATTATTTTTATTCATTTCTTAAAAAATCTTTTTTAACAAACATTGAAGCTTGTGATTTTTGTTAGTGTCTTTTCAACACTTAAATCCGTCTCTTGTTGTTCTTTCTCTCTGCCCTTTTCGCTGATTATCTTTATTCATTCTTTAAAAAATCTTTCTCAACATTCATTGAAGCTTGTGATTTTAGTTAGTGTCTCTTCGACACTTTAAACCGTCTCTTGTTGTTCTTTCTCTCTGCCCTTTTCCCTGAATTTTTGTTTCTTTGTTAGTGTCTCTTCAACACTTGAATCCGTCTCTTGTTGTTCTTCCTCTCTGCCCTTTTCGCTGATTATTTTTATTCATTCCTTAAAAAATCTTTCTCAACAATCATTGAAGCTTGTGATTTTTGTTAGTGTCTCTCCAACATTTAAATCCGTCTCTTGTTGTTCTTCCTCTCTGCCCTTTCCGCTGATTTTTTTTATTCATTCTGAAAAAAATCTTTCTTAACATTCATTGAAGCTTGTGATTTTTGTTAGTGTCTCTTCAACACTTTAAACCGTCTTTTGTTGTTCTTCCTCTCTGCCCTTCCCGCTGATTTTTATTTTATTCATTCTTTAGAAAATCTTTCTCATAATTCCTTGAAGCTTGTGATTTTTGTTGGTGTCTCATCGACACTTGAAACCGTCTCTTGTTGTTCTTCCTCTTTGCCCTTTCCGCTGATCTATTTTAATTCATTCTCTAAAAAATCTTTCTCAACATTCCTTGAAACTTGTGATTTTTGTTGCTATCTTTTCGACACTTGAAACCGTCCTTTGTTGTTCTTTCTCTCTGCCCTTTTCCCTGAATTTTTGTTTCTATTTATTCTTTAAAAATCTTTCTCAACATTCATTGAAGCTTGTGATTTTTGTTAGTGTCTCTTCAACACTTTAATCCGTCTCTTGTTGTTCTTCCTCTCTGCCCTTTTCGCTGATTATTTTTATTCATTCCTTAAAAAATCTTTCTCAACATTCATTGAAGCTTGTGATTTTTGTTAGTGTCTCTTCAACACTTGAATCCGTCTCTTGTTGTTCTTCCTCTCTCCTCTTCCCGCTGATTTTTATTGTATTCATTCTTTAAAAAATCTTTCTTAACATTCATTGAAGCTTGTGATTTTTGTTAGTGTCTCTTCAACACTTTAAACCGTCTTTTGTTGTTCTTCCTCTCTGCCCTTCCCGCTGATTTTTATTTTATTCATTCTTTAGAAAATCTTTCTCATAATTCCTTGAAACTTGTGATTTTCGTTGCTATCCTTTCGACACTTGAAACCGTCTCTTGTTGTTCTTTCTCTCTGCCCTTTTCCCTGAATTTTTGTTTCTTTGTTAGTGTCTCTTCAACACTTTAAACCGTCTTTTGTTGTTCTTCCTCTCTGCCCTTCCCGCTGATTTTTATTTTATTCATTCTTTAGAAAATCTTTCTCATAATTCCTTGCAGCTTGTGATTTTTGTTGGTGTCTCTTCGACATTTGAAACCGTCTCTTGTTGTTCTTCCTCTTTGCCCTTTCCGCTGATCTATTTTAATTCATTCTCTAAAAAATCTTTCTCAACATTCCTTGAAACTTGTGATTTTTGTTGGTGTCTCTTCGACACTTGAAACCGTCTCTTGTTGTTCTTCCTCTTTGCCCTTTCAGCTGATATTTTTTAATTCATTCTCTAAAAAATCTTTCTCAACATTCTTTGAAACTTGTGATTTTCGTTGCTATCTTATCGACACTTGAAACCGTCCCTTGTTGTTCTTTCTCTCTGCCCTTTTCCCTGAATTTTTGTTTCTTTGTTAGTGTCTCTTCAACACTTGAATCCGTCTCTTGTTGTTCTTCCTCTCTGCCCTTTTCGCTGATTATTTTTATTCATTCCTTAAAAAATCTTTCTCAACATTCATTGAAGCTTGTGATTTTTGTTAGTGTCTCTTCAACACTTGAATCCGTCTCTTGTTGTTCTTCCTCTCTGCCCTTTCCGCTGATTTTTTTTATTCATTTTAAAAAATCTTTCTCAACATTCCTTGAAGCTTGTGATTTTTGTTGGTGTCTCTTCGACACTTGAAACCGTCTCTTGTTGCTCTTCCTCTCTGCCCTTTTCGCTGATTA
Organism: Rhopilema esculentum; assembly: GCF_013076305.1. Next base: position 50,183 of record NW_027020196.1, on the reverse strand, counting down.
TTTTTATTCATTCTTTAAAAAATCTTTCTCACATTCATTGAAGCTTCTGATTTTTGTTAGTGTCTCTTCAACACTTGAATCCGTCTCTTGTTGTTCTTCCTCTCTGCCCTTTTCCTGATTTTTTTTATTCATTTTAAAAAATCTTTCTCAACATTCATTGAAGCTTGTGATTTTTGTTAGTGTCTCTTCGACAATTAAACCGTCTCTTGTTTTCTTCCTTTGCCCTTTCCGCTGATTTTTTTTATTCATTTTGATTGAATGGTGTCTCTTCGACTTGAAACCGTTGCTCTTCCTCTCTGCCCTTTTCGCTGATTTTTTTTATTCATTCTTAAAAAATCTTTCTCAACATTCTTGAAGCTTGTGATTTTTGTTGGTGTCTCTTCGACACTTGAAACCGTCCTTGTTGTTCTTTCTCTCTGCCCTTTTCCCTGAATTTTTGTTTCTATTCATTCTTTAAAAATCTTTCTCAACATTCATTGAAGCTTGTGATTTTCGTTGCTGTCTCTTCGACACTTGAAACCGTCCTTTGTTGTTCTTTCTCTCTGCCCTTTTCCCTGAATTTTTGTTTCTATTTATTCTTTAAAAATCTTTCTCAACATTCATTGAAGCTTGTGATTTTTGTTAGTGTCTCTTCAACACTTGAAACCGTCTCTTGTTGTTCTTCCTCTCTGCCCTTTTCGCTGATTATTTTTATTCATTCCTTAAAAAATCTTTCTCAACATTCATTGAAGCTTGTGATTTTTGTTAGTGTCTCTTCAACACTTGAATCCGTCTCTTGTTGTTCTTCCTCTCTGCCCTTTTCGCTGATTATTTTTATTCATTCCTTAAAAAATCTTTCTCAACATTCATTGAAGCTTGTGATTTTTGTTAGTGTCTCTTCAACACTTGAATCCGTCTCTTGTTGTTCTTCCTCTCTGCCCTTTTCGCTGATTATTTTTATTCATTCCTTAAAAAATCTTTCTCAACATTCATTGAAGCTTGTGATTTTTGTTGGTGTCTCTTCGACACTTGAAACCGTCTCTTGTTGTTCTTCCTCTCTGCCCTTTCCGCTGATTTTTTTTATTCATTTTGAAAAAAATCTTTCTCAACATTCATTGAAGCTTGTGATTTTTGTTGGTGTCTCTTCGACACTTGAAACCGTCTCTTGTTGTTCTTCCTCTCTGCCCTTTCCGCTGATTTTTTTTATTCATTCTGAAAAAATCTTTCTCAACATTCATTGAAGCTTGTGATTTTTGTTGGTGTCTCTTCGACACTTGAAACCGTCCCTTGTTGTTCTTTCTCTCTGCCCTTTTCCCTGATTTTTTTTTATTCATTCTTTAAAAAATCTTTCTCAACATTCATTGAAGCTTGTGATTTTTGTTAGTGTCTCTTCAACACTTGAATCCGTCTCTTGTTGTTCTTCCTCTCTGCCCTTTTCGCTGATTATTTTTATTCATTCCTTAAAAAATCTTTCTCAACATTCATTGAAGCTTGTGATTTTTGTTAGTGTCTCTTCAACACTTGAATCCGTCTCTTGTTGTTCTTCCTCTCTGCCCTTTTCGCTGATTATTTTTATTCATTCCTTAAAAATCTTTCTCAACATTCATTGAAGCTTGTGATTTTTTTTGGTGTCTCTTCGACAATTGAAACCGTCTCTTGTTGTTCTTCCTCTCTGCCCTTTCCGCTGATTTTTTTTATTCATTTTGAAAAAAATCTTTCTCAACATTCATTGAAGCTTGTGATTTTTGTTGGTGTCTCTTCGACAATTGAAACCGTCTCTTGTTGCTCTTCCTCTCTGCCCTTTCCGCTGATTTTTTTTATTCATTCTGAAAAAGATCTTTCTCAACATTCCTTGAAACTTGTGATTTTTTTGGCTGTCTCTTCGACACTTGAAACCGTCCCTTGTTGTTCTTTCTCTCTGCCCTTTTCCCTGAATTTTTGTTTCTATTTATTCTTTAAAAATCTTTCTCAACATTCATTGAAGCTTGTGATTTTTGTTAGTGTCTCTTCGACACTTGAATCCGTCTCTTGTTGTTCTTCCTCTCTGCCCTTTTCGCTGATTATTTTTATTCATTCCTTAAAAAATCTCTTTCAACATTCATTGAAGCTTGTGATTTTTGTTAGTGTCTCTTCAACACTTGAAACCGTCTCTTGTTGTTCTTTCTCTCTGCCCTTTTCCCTGAATTTTTGTTTCTATTTATTCTTTAAAAATCTTTCTCAACATTCATTGAAGCTTGTGATTTTTGTTAGTGTCTCTTCGACACTTGAATCCGTCTCTTGTTGTTCTTCCTCTCTGCCCTTTTCGCTGATTATTTTTATTCATTCCTTAAAAAATCTTTCTCAACATTCATTGAAGCTTGTGATTTTTGTTAGTGTCTCTTCAACACTTGAATCCGTCTCTTGTTGTTCTTCCTCTCTGCCCTTTCCGCTGATTTTTTTTATTCATTCCTTTAAAAAATCTTTCTTAACATTCATTGAAGCTTGTGATTTTTGTTAGTGTCTCTTCAACACTTTAAACCGTCTTTTGTTGTTCTTCCTCTCTGCCCTTTTCCTGAATTTTTATTCATTCCTTAAAAAATCTTTCTCAACATTCATTGAAGCTTGTGATTTTTGTTAGTGTCTCTTCGACACTTGAATCCGTCTCTTGTTGTTCTTCCTCTCTGCCCTTTTCGCTGATTATTTTTATTCATTCCCTTTCTCAACATTCATTGAAGCTTGTGATTTTGTTAGTGTCTCTTCGACACTTGAAACCGTCTTTGTTGTTCTTCCTCTCTGCCCTTTTCGCTGATTATCTTTTTCATTCCTTAAAAAATCTTTCTCAACATTCATTGAAGCTTGTGATTTTTGTTAGTGTCTCTTCAACACTTGAATCCGTCTCTTGTTGTTCTTCCTTTCTGCCCTTTTGCTGATCTTTTAATTCATTCTTAAAAAATCTTTCTCAACAATTCATTGAAGCTTGTGATTTTCTTTGGTGTCTCTTCAACACTTGAATCCGTCTTTGTTGTTCTTCCTCTTGCCCTTTTCCCTGATTTTCTTTTAATTCATTCTTGAAAAAAATCTTTCTCAACATTCATTGAAGTTTGCGAGTTTCTTTTGGTGTCTCTTAAAAATTGAGACCGTCCTTGTTGTTCTTCCTTTTGCCCTTTTCCCTGATTTTTTTTATTCATTCCAAAAAATCTTTCTCAACATTCATTGAAGTTGTGATTTTCTTTTGGTGTCTCTTCGACAATTGAGACCGTCTCTTGTTGTTCTTCCTCTTGCCCTTTTCCCTGATTTATCCTTTTATCCTTTCCTAAAAAATTTCTCTCGACACTCATTGAAGCTTGTGACTTTCGATGCCCTCTCTTCAACACTTGAATTATGACTGAAGAACTTTTAGAAAGGTCTCATAAGATCATTTTGCTAAATTTCTGAAAGTGCCTTTCTCTGGCTTTATTCGGAAATACTTCATGCTCGCAGAAAGATGAACTTAGGACAACATTTGGTTTGACATGGCTTGGATTGATTAAGGCTGTTCTATCAATTGAGGTACTAATTCATTTATAATTATTTTGATATCTTGAAACATATGGGGCTTGGGAGTGAAAAGGGAGCATAAACATTTCAATTAACACAGGCATAGGAAATCACAAAATATATTCAAGACAGCAACATGCGAAAACTCTTACATTGACATTGTGTTTTGTGTTCAATTTTTAATCGTTTGAATAAAGTGCTACACAGGCAATATTATAAGGTGCAGTGATGATCAATTTGTGCAATGATGAATGGAAAATGTGCAGCAATGAGTCTGAATTCATGCAGCGTGAAATTTTCTAATTGTTTTCATTAGTAATCAAAATGTATGAAACAGCCACCAACTAAACAAAAAGTGCAATTTGTTTAATCAAAAATGTTGTAACTTTTAAAAACTAGCTGATATTGATATATACCTAGGGGTTGGCATATTGTCTTGCGCATAAGACGGCTTGTTGAACTAGTTTTAGGTCTGTTGTGTGCTGAGACTAAATTTTTGCAATGGATAATGGATACACGCAATGGATACACGGACATTTCTTATATCATTCTCACCGGCTCAAAGCCTACAGGTTCCCCAAATTTACCAAGGAATCGGTTTCTCGCTTAAAGTTTACTGAAGGAGCACTTGATTCAATTACAAAAAGTTCCAATCGATTTTTCTTGGGAAATCTGTTTTCATGTGTGATATATATATTTATGTTTGCTAGTGTTTTCTTTCGCTGGTATGTTTCAATAAATCATGAAGCAAATTTATCACATTTTATATCTAATAGGCAATAGCGAGTTGGCACAATCATTTTTATCGCAGTAAGCATAAGTTTGTCTATTTTGTATTCAGTTACGAGAGCTTTAGCTACTTTTAAGTGAACTTCAGCTACTCAGCTACGCTGTATCTTCAGTACTGAAGCCTAAAGTGTACCTCTACCCATCCCTCTCTCATTAGATGGTGCTATAATGATCAGTCCAAGTTCATTTACTTCCAGCTAATAAATTTTCAAAAAAAGGGTGGGGGTCGATTAAGGGTCGACCTTTAAAGCTCTTCAAGAAAAGGAATGGGTATATATAGATGGGTACATTAATTATATGAAATCTACCCATAATTTTGAGGTATTAGTTTGTTGATGAAAAGCATAACAACCCTATCTGCAAAACGCACCCACGGTACTCGGACTAATGCTTTACTGACAATTGCGATACTAGTTTGAATTGCAAAATTTATGTATTTGTGCAGTGATGAATACCTTAGAATATTGTCTGTTGCTACATCACTTCTAGGTCCACCATTTACCAATTATATCTATGCAACTCATAGTCAGGTCTCCGTACTTTTATCGTTAGATATCTTTCAATAGGTGCATCACCAATCCACAAATATTTTGCGACATATCTTTATACCTACGTTTGGATAAGATATGAACCCAAGAATCACCCTTTTACATTTCCTCGACTATCCTCATAGGGTGTATGCTCACTATTCTCATTACCAGCAATGAAACATGTCTGAAAATTGAAGTCCATTGCTGATACATTGACATTATGACGAAAATTCAGGATGATTGTGCAGTTGGCATCTTCAACATTTTTCAAACGTTTTTCCAGCCAGAATGATCAAACCAGCAGACATTCTGTCTAACAAGAATTCCAGCTCATTCTCGACCTTTAAAGTACTTTCCAACTTACAATCAAACCAAAATACCATTATGTTTTCAGTCTAAAATATAGCACCTTGAAGTTATTTTCTTCTTCTCTTTGACCCCTTTGAATTTTGCATACACATCATATTTCCCCTTCTCAGTTAGATCTAATGGATTTTTTGTAGCAAAAATTTAAGTCTTTGCTATCAAAAGAATGTTTGTTTGAAAGAATTTTTATGTTTTTTGGATATAATATCTTATTTATGTCTGGGGTCAATAGTCTGGCTTCAGAAGAAGGTTAGATTTAGAATGTTAGAAGCAGTGGCAATAAATTGCAGCTTTATTCTGTTTTGTGCACTGTTTGTAATAGACAATTGGGACTGACAAAATGGGGTTGGGATGCTGGGTATCATTTAATAATGACAAAAATGTCGTTGTAACAAAATGTATATTTACTATTAAGTCTATCAATTTAAATTATTCCGGGTATCGGACTGTTAAACTTGTTAGCAAAAGACTGCCATTACAAATGATCTGAAACTATCAATTCTATATTGCAAATAGATACTGTGGAATAAGAATTGGGAAAAAGATGATTCATTGACCTTATGCCCCTTGTTCAGATCTTATCAGCTATTCCTTTGAATTTGTGAAAACTAATGATTTTTTAAGTATGGAGGATATTTACAAATTGAATAAAGCTAATATTTCTGCTATGTAGTTAAATATTCTGTGAGACCTATATCACTCTGCCTTGAAAGCCAAAAAAGGTCTCGTCGGGGGCTAGCCAACGAAGGTATCCCTTTGTCTCCTAGGAATCCCCTCTATCTGACAAGCGTTGTGTGCAACGTCAATGGACGCAGACCGGCACCACAAGTCGGAGTAAGGGCTAGCCCCCACCATATCCCTTTGTCTCCTTTGGGATATCATTCTGACAGTGTTGTGTGCGAGTGTCAGGAGGAACTGGGTGCTCATTTGCGAAGTTCATTTTTATATGTGGCAGTGGGATTGTTTGAAACTAACAAATTAGAATAAACGGTATTTTACTAGCAATATTGGATCCTCTCAATCAAGCTGGAAGGTGGTTTTCATCAACCAATCATATCATTGTAAAGAGGGTGAGGCAAGAATGCTTTGCCATGAAAGACAGCCAAAACAGAGAGCTACGAAAAGCTTACCAAATTTCCGTTAGACAGAGTACAGCCATGTTATTATGAAGATTTATTATCTGTGAAATCCTTGGTTAACACAGTAAAACTGTAAACTCTTACCAGTAAATAAAAAATTGGTTACTCTTAGAGCCTTATTTCACGTCTCGAACATATGCTTTGTTATACTCTGTCAATCTCACACTTGAATTCCTGATATATCTGCTTCTTGTGCTGGCTATACACAAAGCTTGTGTTGCATTTAAACATGGCCGATAATTTTTGTTTAGCAGCGACATGAGCAATCCTCCATAATGCTCATCCTTAGATTGATCGACGTTTATAACATTATTCAATTGATAAATATGAAATTATAAAATGATTCAAGAAAGTAAAACTGATTTTGGATAGTTAAGTGAAAATGTCTAACTTTGTACGATTTCAACAATTTTTTGTGTAGCTTTGATTCAGCGATCCCCCTTAATGTTCATCTTTAGATTGATTGACATTTATAAATTTAGTCACTTGATAAATATCAAACTATCAGTTGAACTAAGAAGGTAACACTGATTTCATATAGTTTGCTGAAAATGTCTAAGTTTTATACTATTTCAACAATTTTTCTATTCGGTTACAATTGAGTATAAAACTATAAGTTGAACTAGGAAGGTAACACAGATTTTGGAGTGTTTGTTGAAAATGTCTAAATTTTATACGATCTCAACATTTTCTATTTGGCTACGATTGAGCCATGTTCCATAATGTTCATGTTTAATTCGATCGACATTTTTTACTTATTTAAATTGATAAATAAGAAAAATAACCTAAACTAAAAATTGTAAAACTGAACGTGTAGAGTTTGTTGAAAATGTCTAAATTTTATGCAATTTTAACAATGTTCCATTTGGCTCCGATTGATAAATATCAAAATATAACATAAACTAAAAATTTAAAACTGAACGTGTAGAGTTTGTCGAAAATGTCTAAATTTTATACAATTTTAACAATGTTCCATTTGGCTCCGATTGATAAATATCAAAATATAACATAAACTAAAAATTTAAAACTGAACGTGTAGAGTTTGTTGAAAATGTCTAAATTTTATGCAATTTTAACAATGTTCCATTTGGCTCCGATATAGCGATCCTCCATAATGTTCATGTTTAATTTGATGGACATTTTTTACTTCACTAATTTGTTAAATGTCAAAACATAATATAAAATAAAAATGTAACACTGAAATGTTCATGTTTAGTTGGATCGATATTCATAACTTTATTCAATTGATAAATGTCAAACTTGAAGGTGAACTAAAAAGGTAACATTTTGTTATAAGAACAACTAATTTTTGCCGACGCTTGATGCTCTTATTTTTTTGACAACTCCAGGCTCGGGTTCAAACACAATGATACAGTTTTTTGTTTTAGGGGCCAGCCCTGATAGATAAGTGTGAAAACAGCCATATTTTTCAAAATAACACTATTTTTCTCATACAGCTTAACTTCTTGTAATATTTGGGGGGTAAAGCAGTCTTGCCCCCCCCCCTGTATCTCGGTCCGTGCCTGGATGTTCTTAATGTTGTTTTAATTTCAAAATTGATTTTCTATATCTGCAGGACATAAATACTATCTAAGTCCACTGAATAACAATTTTGCATGACACTTTTTGTAGCACCGTTCAGTGAAACCTGCATTGATTTATTAACACAAGAGAAAATGTGTCCATGGGTCATAATTATTAAAAAAAGCTTGCGATTACTGCCTAGGATCTTGTCAATGTGGTGAATATTAGACCTCAGACCTTCTCTTCCTGGGCAGGGCCATCATTTAAAACCAGTTTTCACCACTGGCTAAACTACGTTTCCCTTTCTGCGTTGGCAGACGATTTTGATACCGCCGCATCATAAATTTCCCACGTTGCCTCTCTTGAATAATAATGTTTTTCCTTTAGAGGATGAATATCCCTTTACAAAGTAAAATTTGCTCTACGTATGACAAGAGGATA
>NW_027020196.1:16777-28864 GCF_013076305.1 Rhopilema esculentum | reverse complement strand
GGTTACTTTTAAGCTCTAGAATTTGGACAAACTTTATTAAAGTTCTTCAATATAAAAAACCGTGATTCTATATTAGACAAATAATTTTTAGGAAAAAAAAATTTTCTTTAATTTCCGGTGAGCAGTGGTCTTAGAAATTTAAACGAAAAACAAATTCAATTGTAAAACCCCTTTCTTGGGACCAGGAAATTCTAAAGCAATTTCTTTGGTAAATCAAAATGAGGAAGGATTTGGAAAAAGTCGAGAAAAATCGCAAACTGCCGTCTAAAGAAAATTTTTTGGAAAGATTTCATGCTAGAGGGACGAAGTGTACACCACGTACACCACGTGCACAGAAGAAGAGAAGGCAAAAAAAATTTGGTTTATAAATAAACAAAGTAAAAAATTGCAGTAATTTGATACTTCTTACCTTCATGAAATTATTGGTTATCTTCAGTTGCCGCGAAGGTGATTGTGTAGGATATTTCCACTGGGATAAGTACACTGTTGTCGATAATAATTTTCTTGGAAGCCATGTTGTTTTCAAAGTGAAAAATTTTGTTGGCACATGCCTTGCTGGGCATGATGGGAAGGAAAGTCTCCTCCGTAGGAGAAAATATGAATATTGAAACAAATCGAGTGGTTTGAGGGCAAGTGAAAATTAATCCCACCGAATTTTTTAAGCTGGAAATATTTCCTATCAAAATTTTCAAACGCTAGAAAAATCTCGTTTTTAATTTTAAACTATAATTAAACTATATTAATTTTTGCTAAAACTAGCGTTTGTAAACGAAAATCTCTTAGAATTCTTAACAAAATTCGGGAAAACTTCACATGATGTCACGAGACAATGTATCTCAGATGTTTTTTTGAGGTCTAGGGCAAAGTTTCAGTCTTGACCCCCATATTGAAGCTTTACAAACAGGTAAAAACATCCCTTTGTTCTTGAAAAACCTTTGAAAGTGTGAAAACAAACTAGAACCTTTGAAATGTAAATTGACACCATTATTAACTTAATACCGGATGAAGACTATCTAAAAATTAACAAGACTATTTGTAACAAATCAGAACAGAATCCAATTGAAAACAATGTTTTCTATTAAATGCATAGTTTTTGAATTTTAATCACAATTTCTTTCTCTGACGTTATTTGCCTGATAATTTCCAAAGCTATTATTTGCATAAAACATGACGAGACATTCTTTAAGAATAAGAAAAAAATTCCAACCATCAAGATGATCAAAATGTTTTAAAGATAGCAGTGGTGGTGACACAGACTCGGATTCACAATTTATTCAGTCCTGCAAGATAAAAGGCTTTTTTGTCTTTTTTGTATAAGAGAGTGTATCATATGCTGGCTTATGGCGAATTTGTACGTAAATTGCGCAAAACATATAAACAATATGGAAAAAGGTTGAAGAAATTATAGTCAAAAGGAAAGAAGTAACAAACCGAATGAAAACTTTAAGAGAAAACTGAATGGGTTTTAATAAATTTTATTGAGTTTTAATAATTTTGGTCACAAAAGAAAATGGGGTCCATCCACCATAATGTACCGAGGCAATTCTAGCGTGCAATTCATTACCTCAAACGGTCTTTTGACGCTATTTGAAAAACACTTTAAATTTATTGCATAAAATTGGTAGCAAAGGGTCTTATTTTAAGACCCAAAGGTACCAAAATCAAGAACACCCTTGAACGTCTCCGAAAGTTAAAATGACGTACAGAAGCAATTCTAGCGTGCAATTCATTACTTAAAACGGTCTTTTGATGCTATTTGAAAAAGACTTTAAATTTATTGCATAAAATTGGTAGCAAATGGTTTTATTTTAAGACCCAAAGGTACCAAAATCAAGAACACCCTCAAACGTCTCCGATAGTTAAAATAACGTACAGAGGCAATTCTAGCGTGCAATTCATTACTTAAAACGGTCTTTTGATGCTATTTGAAAAAGACTTTAAATTTATTGCATAAAATTGGTAGCAAATAGTCTTATTTTAAGACCCAAAGGTACCAAAATCAAGAACACCCTCAAACGTCTCCGATAGTTAAAATGACGTACCGAGGCAATTCTAGCGTGCCATTATTACTTAAAACGGTCATTTGACGCTATTTGAAAAAGACTTCAAATTTATTGCATAAAAATGGTAGCAAAGGGTCTTATTTTAAGACCCAAAGGTACCAAAATCAAGAACACCCTCAAACGTCTCCGATAGTTAAAATGACGTACCGAGGCAATTCTAGCGAGCAATTCATTACTTAAAACGGTCATTTGACGCTATTTGAAAAAGACTTTAAATTTATTGCATAAAATTGGTAGCAAAGGGTCTTATTTTAAGACCCAAAGGTACCAAAATCGAGAACACCCTTAAACGTTTCCGAATATTAAAGTGACGTACCGAGGCAATTCTAGCGTGCAATTCATTACTTAAATCGGTCATTTGACGCTTTTTGAAAAAGACTTTAAACTTATTGCACAAAATTGGTAGCAAAGGGTCTTATTTTAAGACCCAAAAGTACCAAAATCAAGAACACCCTTAAACGTCTCCGAATGTTAAAATGACCTATCAAGGCAATTCTAGCGTGCAATTCATAACCTAAAATGGTTATTTGACGCTATTTGAAAAAGACTTTAAATTTATTGCATAAAATTGGTAGCAAAGGGTCTTATTTTAAGACCCAAAGATACCAAAATCAAGAACACCCTTAAACGTCTCCGAATGTTAAAATGACCTATCAAGGCAATCTTAGCGTGCAATTTGTTACTTAAAACGGTTTTTTGATGCTATTTGAGAAAGACTTTAAATTTATTGCATAAAATTGGTAGCAAAGGGTCTTATTTTAAGACCCAAAGGTACCAAAATCAAGAAAACCTTAAACGTCTCCGAATTTCAAATTGACCTATCAAGGCAATTCTAGCGTGCAATTCATAACCTAAAATGGTCTTTTGACGCTTTTTGAAAAAGACTTTAAATTTATTGCATAAAATTGGTAGAAAGGGTCTTATTTTAAGACCCAAAGGTACCAAAATCAAGAACACCCTTAAACGTCTCCGAATATTAAAATGACCTATCAAGGCAATTCTAGCGTGCAATTCATAACCTAAAATGGTCTTTTGACGCTATTTGAAAAAGACTTTAAATTTATTGCATACAATTGGTAGAAAGGGTCTTATTTTAAGACCCAAAGGTACCAAAATCAAGAACACCCTTAAACGTCTCCGAATGTTAAAATGACCTATCAAGGCAATTCTAGCGTGCAATTCATAACCTAAAACGGTCTTTTGACGCTATTTGAAAAAGACTTTAAACTTATTGCATAAAATTGGTAGCCAAATGTCTTATTTTTTCATCTTTACCATACCAATATGGAAGGCTTGATAAACTGACCCTACCATTTATTCCAATATCATTGGATTTTTGACATTCTCTTGACAATAGACACAGCACCCCCCTTCCCCCCTCCTTGAAAAAAATGGATTTGCTGATTTTTCTTAACACAAATTTGCTATTATCGGAGTCGCGGAGGAGCAATTGCCTGTGAACTCCCAAGAGACACTTCTCCCGCTTATATTTTTAATTGTTGGTTTCCCCTTTGGACTACCTGTGGTTCATTCAAATTGAATTTCCCTTGAGTATCCCAGGTTTTCGTAGAACATAAATAAGCAATCCATTTGCTTTATAATCAATATTCTGAATTATAAACCAGATATTAAGTATGATGCATAACAAAGTTTTGATGATGCTAATGGAAACTTGAGGATAATATCGTTCGCTCTGGCATTCTGCAATGAATTCGGCAATTCTTTCGCTGGTTTATACAATCCAAGATGGCCTACTTGATGGTGCTCTATTGTGACTTCAGCTAGATTTATAAATCAACTAAATCTCTAAACTTCTCAACTTTGTTCGATACTGGATTTTGTATTGCACCGTAAAGCTTCGACAAATAGAAGACATTCGATGCCTGGACGCAGAGGTAGAGGACGCAGGCTGATTGCGTTCAATTGAGGTAATCGAATATGTTCTCTTATTTCCTTTCAAAGTGTTGCTTTTATCTTACCTTATCAGAAAGTAGATACGACATCTTCAAGACTGTTCTTCTTAACGTCAAGCGAATAAGCTTTGTTGAATAATTTTGATAGGGTTATAATTTTAATTTTTCTGCAACTTCGATAAATACGCAGTCGATCAGCCGGCTGTAAAGAAAACCTGTTTTCAGAGAGCAAACTTAGAATTCGTTTGGTTAAAGCTTTGATTGCAATATATGTGGAAACGTCATTTGACCAGGGACGGATCCAGGATTTTTGGTGATTATAGCTCAAATTTTTTGGGATCGGGACCACACCCTCCTTGCTTGTGGGACACGCCCACTATATGGGCAAATGATAAAACCATGTGTGCTTATAGTTGCTTCGTATTCATAAATATTCCTTCGAACATCCTTTTTCTATCTACAGGGACGCCAGAGAAGGGGGTGTAGGGGTACAACCGCCCCTGTTGCCTTTTGAAAGAGGGGGTAAGAGTTGTTTTTAATAAAGTTCCCTTGAAACTGGCCAATTGTAATAATCAGAGAGATTCATATGAAATTCTGAACTTCTCAAAACATGTAAAATAATTCCTTGTGCCGAAAATTAGCCAATGTTGAAGATACCTACAGATAATAAAATTGCAGTCACGTGTGAATTTGTAGAAGCTGAGAATTATCTATCAAAAGCCCTTTAACTCGAGCCTGCCCCCCTCTCTTGCCGCTTGGTCGTTCCGCCGTCGCTGTCGATTCCCTAGTAGGTTCTTGCCTTTGAAGCTACAAGGGACCCAGGATGTGAAGACGAGTTATAGTCCACTGTTGCTTTACAGGGGGCAGAGAGCGGAGATATACCGTGGATACTCATATTCTATTGGTTAAAAAGCCATTTTCAAACCTGACTATAGCTTCACTATAGCTCGCGCCAAAAATTATAGTACGAGTTTCATTGTCTTCGATGCCTTTTTTTCCAGAGCAAATCCGGAGAGGCATAGTGATGACCAGTGGCGGCTCGTGACTTTCACAGTTGGGAGGGCAGACCATCAATATTGCGATAATCGATAGAAGATCGACTTTGCAAATTTTTCACTGTATTCATGGTTTGATGTTGATCGTCATGGAGCGCAGAAGAAAAAGCATAAATAGATGTGGTTGTTGTTTAGCGATGATGTCATTTTACGGGCAAAATTTTTCTTGCTCCGAATCCAAATAAGCCAATCACAGACGGCGTTTTGCAATGCTCGAGGTCAAAACTTAGCTTGTGCGCATGTCGGCTAGGGGCAAAAAAAACTTTGCCCGTAAAATGACATCATCGCTCAAGGCACTAGCGGGCCAGAAGCGAGGCTAAGGACCAGACGGGATAGCAAGGAGCTTTTTCTAGAAGAGATACAAACTTATATAATTAACCACAGTAAGACTATCTTTAAAATTAAATATGAATATCATAGATTTCCTTTGAATCTTTTCGAGGGTGCATGGCCCCAGATGCCCATTAGCAAGAGCCGCCAGCATTGCATGTTTGTTAATAATTTGATAACCTATACCGCTGCTTTCAAATGTTGAGAGGCTTGATAGCAGAGGAAAAATTAACACTTAACTTTGAATTCCGAAAATCAAACACGGAGATTTTGACTATAGCTCGAGCTACAGTTGCTATAGTCTGGATCCGCTCCTGATTTGACCCTATACATTGAATGCAAAACCCCAGTATTATTTCAGGAGAATTAAAATTCCTTAAATACTTTTACATTGAATTGCGATGTAGTGCTTAGATTTTCTCGCCTCAATCTACTGAAACAAAATTTTTTCGAGGTCGATCTGATTGACTTTCTATTTTGTTTTTCTTATTATAATATCTGTGAATCATTGGTCATGATCTACAACTCCCCCCCCCCCTACGAACACCCCGACCCGGAAGGAAAATGGAATGGTTGCATACTCCAGTCCCATAGTGAATCTACGTCACTTCTTTTGATTCAATCCAAGTAAAGAATTGGAATGCCGGATAAAGTAGTATTTGCTATGATCGTCATAACCAGTATCGTTCCAAGAGTTGAAATCATATGTTCTAAAGAAAAAGAAGCCCTCCTCCTTATCTAAGAGGGGATATAGTGAAGGGGCTATATAGCCTCGCCTAATCAATCAACAAGGGTAAAATCAATCAGAACGATATTTAGCTACCCTTACCCTCTGGTAATGAGAAGATTTTTGGTGAACAGCGAATGCCTGCTGCGTTTACAAATTATTGACATTTTCCTAAGCACGGTATTAAGATCAATTTTGAATCACCTGCACTGCAGCCTGAACTCTATCCATACTTACTCTACATCGAGTAACATGAATCTAAGTAAATTCTTACCTTAGATAGATAGAAAAGATGATTTATAATCGTGTCCCTTTTACTTTTGAAAGAAACTTTGTAGTCTCTGCCCTTTGTATCTTAGGCTAACTTTATCTTTGAACTATTTGTATAAGACTCTAAGTTTGAATTTTCAAAAGTTTATGTTTCTCGTTGGATTCTTCCATTGAAAGAAAGCATTGCTTGTTCTGCCATATTTTCCTTGGATGTTTCCATCCATAATCTAATCTAAGTAAACTGTTACCCTTGATAGATAAAGTCGAAGATTCACCATCGTGTCCTTCCTACGTTCTGAAAGAAGGTTTGTTGACTCTACCCTTTATACCTTTGACTAAATTTATTTTGGAAGTATTCTGATTCAACTCTAAATTTGAATTCTAAAAGATTAATACTACAGCAAATTTAAGAACGGTCTTTCCCTTTATTGATAAAGTCAACGACTTTCCGTCGTGTCTCTTCTGCGTTTTAAAACAAGGTTTTTGTTCCTGTCTCTTGTACTTTTGGCTAAATTTATCTTTAAAATATTCTGATTAAACATTTACTTTGAAGTAAATAACGTTTACTTTTCTCGATGATGTCTCTCCATTGATAGACAGCAATGCTTGTTATGCCATTAATTCCTTGGATTTTTCAATCTTCAATCTAATCGAAGAAAAATCTTACCCTATATTGAAAAGTCGATGACTGTCCATCGTGTCTCTTCTGCGTTGTGAAACAAGCTTCTTGTCCCTGTCTTTTGTACTTTTGGCTAAACTCCTTTTTAATTATACTGATTAAAATCTAACATTTAAATTGATAAAGTTTATGTTTCTCGTTATTCTCTCTCAATTAATAGACAGCAAAGCTTGTCATGCCATTATTTCCCGGGATTTTTAAATGCTTAACCTAATCTTCGTGAACTCTTATGTTAGACCGAAAAAGTCGACGACTTTCCATCGTGTCTGTTCTGCGTTTAAAAACAAGGTTTTCGTTTCTGTCTCTTGTACTGTTGGCTAAATGTATCTTTGAATAATACTGATTAGACTCTTACCTTTTATTAGATCAAGTTTATGTTTCTCGTTGGTCTCTCTCAATTAATAGACAGCAATGCTTGTTGTGCCATTGATTCCTTGGATGTTTCAGTTCTTTATCTAATCTAAGTATGGTCTTACCCCCTATTGATAAAGTCAATCTCTCTCCATATTGTCTCTTCTGCGTTTTGAAACAAGGTTTTTGTTCCTGTCCCCTTTACTTTTGACTAAACGTATCTTTGAATAATTCTGATTAAAGTCTTACTTTCAAATTATGTGTCTCGTTGGTCTATTTCAATTAATAGACAGCAATGCTTCTCGTAACATTATTTCCTGGGATGTTTCAATCCTTAACGTAGTCTTTGTAAACTCTTACGTTAGACCGAAAAAAGTCGATGAATGTCCATCGTGTCCTTTCTACGTTTTGAAGTTCATCGTTTGATGTTCATTAAATCGTTATAGTTACATATGAATGCATTACAAAACTTTCCTTCCGTCTGCAGATAATGTAGCAACTAATTCTTTACATCATTTTTGGCTGTAGCCTTTAATAAAGGGCGTGTCTGTGTGGCTTTCTTATTTTGGCTCCCTCACTTCTGATCTGCTTCATACGTAGCTTGATGTAGGACACAGCTGCATAATGTTTTGTGGATTTTAAGGCTTTGACTAAAATATTGAAAGTTTGGGAAAAATTTAGGACAAAATCCTGACTTGTTTAATTTCCTCCGAATTCTTCCAAACTAAGGCTGTAATGTGATGCCAATGATTAAAGTCCAATGCAAAACATTATGCGTTACTTTTAATTACCATGACATTACCTCTACTAATGCTACTTTTGCAAGAAATTTGAAGATATCCTCTTAGCAACGATACTACCCTTTTTTATGAAAACCTCCTCTCTTAGCTCTTTTGAATCAATGTCATTTTTTGGCAATTCAGTTTTGAAAACAAAATTTTGTTGCTTTTTAGAACTTTGAAAAAATGTTAACAATGAAAAAGCCATCTATAATTTCGATACTTTGATTGAAACGACTTTTTGATTTCAGACTTTCTCGATAACGTTCTCCAGATCTCTTTTAATCATAAACAGTTTGTTTGGTTTCTTCGGTCCTTCAGGTCTTGCTTTTGCTCAGGACTCTGTTCTTTGGGACAAAATTAAAGAAAATTGCATTTTCGTGAACTTTATTGAAATATCTTTTCAACTACTTCCAATGTTTTTTTTGTTAAAATCCTAGGACTCACAAATTCCTCTTCAAAGCTCCATCAATGTAGCCAGTTGATGCCTTGAACAACTAGAAATTGGATATGAATGGGATCTGGACTAAAACCTTCATAAAAACTTGTATGACTTTTGCAGGTATGTCGGTTCCCTTTCCTTTAAATTCCAAAATTACAAACTTAAATAGCGTGGATCATTCTGCATTTATTCTAAACTGCAGACCTTTTATTCCGAAGTGCAGACATTACATTTTTTTGAAAATTTTATTTTAGAACTACCATTATAATTCAAAAATCATATTTTCCTTGAGAATTAAATCCTGTTCATGACTTACTTTACGTTGCTTTTGATAAAAAGTTTCTTAATTTTGTAAGCTTTGTAAAAACATTTCTCTAAAATCCTTCTGTAATTTTGTTTCCTTCCTCATAAAATTTTATTTCAAACTTACTGCTGGTGGCTCTGTTATGAAATTTCTCTAAAAAGCCCTTTATTTTTTTTCCTTACGTATTGATTTATGATTATCACTTACTATCACTAGCTTTGTTTATGAGCTACTCTAAAAACCAACGTGTCATGTTTTCTTGCTAATTTGCTGTAGAGAGCTTTACGTTAAAGTTGCCCTAAAATCCTTCCTTCATCTTTATTTTTGCCTAACAATATTTATTGCTACGTTGCTGTGGAGACCTTTGCTTTAGAATTACTTTAAAAGCCTGTTCTCATTTCCTTGCCTGTCAATTTTTAATGCTATAGGGAGCTTTGTTTCAGAATTTCCCTAAAATACTTGGATCTCTTTATTTCATTGCCTGTCATTTTTTATTGCTTTGTTGCTGTAGGGAGCTATGCTTTAGATTTTCATTAAAATCCTTCGTTCTCTTTATTTCATTGCCGGTCATTTTTTATTGTTCGTTGCTGTAGGGAGCTGTGTTTTAGATTTTCCCTAGAATCCTTCGCTCTCTTTATTTAGTTGTCTGTCGATTTTTATTGCTTGGTTGCTGTAGGGAGCTTTGCTTTGGAATTTCCCTAAAATCCATCGCTCTCATTATTTAAATGTCTGTCAATTTTTATTGCTAAGTTGCTGTAGGGAGCTACGCTTCACAATTTCCATAAAATCCTTACCTCTCTTTATTCATTTGTCTTGAATTTTTTTTCTAAATTGCTGTTGGAAGCTAACTTTTAGATTTTCCCTAAAATCTTTGGTTTCTTTATTTCATTGCCTGTCTTTTTTTGAAAAGTTGCTGTAGGGAGCTTTGCTTTGAAATTTGCTAAAAATCCTTGGTTCTTTTTTTTTCATTGCTTGTCAATTTTTATTGCTAAATTGCTGTAGAGAGCTATGCTTCAGAATTTTCTTAAAATCCTTCGCTTTCTTTATTTCATTGCCTGTCATTTTATATTCCCAAGTTGCTGTAGGAGGCTATGCTTCAGAATTTCCCAAAAATCCTTGGCTCTCTTTTTTTCATTGCTTGTCATTTTTTATTGCTAAATTGCTGTATGGAGGTATGATTCAGAATTTTCTTAAAATCCTTCGCTTTCTTCATTTTATTGCCTGTCAATTTTTATTGCTAAGATGCTGTAAGGAGCTTTGTTTCAGACATTCCCTAAAATCCATCTCTCTCTATATTTCAAAGCCTGTCATTTTTTATTGCTTCGTTGCTGGAGGGAGCTATGCTTTAGAATTTCCCTAAGATCCTTGGCTCCATTTATTTCATTGCCTGTCATTTTTTATTCTTTCGTTGCTGATGGGAGCTATGCTTTAGAATTTCTTTAAAAACATCCGCTTTCCTCATTTGATTGACTGCCTTTTTTATCGCTAACTTGCTGTAGGGAGCTATGCTTTAGATTTTCATTAAAATACTTCGTTCTCTTTATTTCATTGCCTGTCATTTTTTATTGCTTTGTTGCTGTAGGGAGCTATGTCTCAGAATTTCCCTAAAATACTTCACTCTTTTTATTTCATTGCCTGTCATTTTTTATTGCTTTGTTGCTGTAGGCAGCTATGCTTTAGAATTTTCTTAAAATCCATGGATCTCTTTATTTCATTGCCTGTCATTTTTTGTTCTTTCGTTGCTGATGGGAGCTATGCTTTAGAATTTCTTTAAAAACATTCGCTTTCCTCATTTGATTGACTGCCTTTTTTATCGCTAACTTGCTGTAGGGAGCTATGCTTTAAATTTTCATTAAAATCCTTCGTTCTCTTTATTTCATTGCCTGTCATTTTTTATTGCTTCGTTGCTGTAGGGAGCTTTGTTTTAGATTTTTCCTAGAATCCTTCGCTCTCTTTATTTAGTTGTCTGTCATGTTTTATTGCTTTGTTGCTGTAGAAGCTTTGCTTTGGAATTTCCCAAATATCCTTGGCTCTCTTTTTTTCATTGCTTGTCATTTTTTATTGCTAAATTGCTGTATGGAGCTATGATTCAGAATTTTCTTAAAATCCTTCGCTTTCTTCATTTTATTGCCTGTCAATTTTTATTGCTAAGATGCTGTAGAGAGCTTTGTTTCAGACATTCCCTAAAATCCATCTCTCTCTATATTTCATTGCCTGTCATTTTTTATTGCTTCGTTGCTGGAGGGAGCTATGCTTTAGAATTTCCCTAAGATCCTTGGCTCTCTTTATTTCATTGCCTGTCATTTTTTATTCTTTCGTTGCTGATGGGAGCTATGCTTTAGAAATTCTTTAAAAACATCCGCTTTCCTCATTTGATTGACTGCCTTTTTTATCGCTAACTTGCTGTAGGGAGCTATGCTTTAGATTTTCATTAAAATACTTCGTTCTCTTTATTTCATTGCCTGTCATTTTTTATTGCTTTGTTGCTGTAGGGAGCTATGTCTCAGAATTTCCCTAAAATACTTCACTCTTTTTATTTCATTGCCTGTCATTTTTTATTGCTTTGTTGCTGTAGGCAGCTATGCTTTAGAATTTTCTTAAAATCCATGGATCTCTTTATTTCATTGCCTGTCATTTTTTGTTCTTTCGTTGCTGATGGGAGCTATGCTTTAGAATTTCTTTAAAAACATCCGCTTTCCTCATTTGATTGACTGCCTTTTTTATCGCTAACTTGCTGTAGGGAGCTATGCTTTAGATTTTCATTAAAATCCTTCGTTCTCTTTATTTCATTGCCTGTCATCTTTTATTGTTTCTTTGCTGTAGGGAGCTATGCTTTAGAGTTTTTTTAAAATCCATGGATCTCTTTATTTCATTGCCTGTCTTTTTTTTGCTAAGTTGCTATTGGGAGTTATGCTTTAGAATTTCCCTAAAATCTTTCGTTCTCTTTTTTTCATTGCTTGTCATTTTTTATTGCTTCGTTGCTGTAGGGAGCTATGCTTTAGAATTTTCCTAAAATCCTTCGTTCTCTTTATTTTATTGCCTGTCATTTTTTGTTGCTTTGTTGCTGTAAGGAGCTATGCTTCAAAATTTATCCAAAATCCTTCGCTCTCTTTTTTTCATTGCTTGTCATTTTTTATTGCTAAATTGCTGTATGGAGCTATGATTCAGAATTTT